>JARBWK010000015.1:22882232-23107890 GCA_030556195.1 Anolis apletophallus
GGTTCACAGCAATGAACAACAAAACACAACATACTTGAAAACAGAATAAAAACAGATTAAGACCGGAGTAGGGGTTACAGCTTAGTGATTGAACGCCTGATGGAACAGGGTGGTCTTACAGGCCCTCCGAAAAGCCTGTAGATCAGTTATTGCTTGTGCCTCCTCCGAGAGGGCGTTCCAAAGGATAGGCGCTGTTACAGAAAAAGTGCGCTGCTGCGTCGATGACAAGCGGCAGATCTTAAGTGATGGAATCTCTAGTAGGTTTTGATCCATGGACCGTAGTGGTCTCTGGGGAACGTGCAGGGAAAGGTACACTGGCCCCAGACCATGCAAGGCCTTAAAGGTTAACACCAGCACTTTGAAGGCAATCCGGTGCTTGATAGGGAGCCAGTGCAAGCGCTGTAGGACTGGTGTGATGTGGCACGATAGTGTCACTCCAGCCAGCAGTAAAGCCGCAGCGTTTTGCACCCTCTTCATTTTCCGGATTACCGACAAAGGAAGGCCAATGTAAAAGGCGTTAAGGTAGTCCAGTCTCGAGATGACCGTAGCCTGGATTACCGTGGCCATGTCGTCACCGGAAAAGTAGGGCACCAGCCGCCTCGCCTGGCGCAGATGGAAAAACGCTGATCTTCTCACGGTTGAGACCTGAGCCTCCATCGTCAGCAGAGGGTCCAGTTAGACCCCCAGGCTTTTAACCAGAGGCGACGGGCTAACCACCTCACCATCCATTATTGGCATTACAATAATCTTTATTTATACCCCACCACCATCTCCCCAAAGGGGACTCAGGGCAGCTTACATGAGGCCAAGCCCGAAAATACAATACAGTAATATAAAATACTAAACAGCAGGAAAAAATTATATCATAGCAAATTACATAAAATCACAAAATAAAATAAACAGTGCAAAAGAACATTTTTTAAAAGTCAAGCAAATAGGTCAAGCCGAATATTATTTATTATTTATTTACAGTATTTATATTTATATACCGCCTTTCTCACCTCTGGGGGGACTCAAGATAGAATAATAAAAAACAAGATAGAATAATAAAACCCTGGACGAGATGGGAATAGAAATAGTACCTTTGAGAGGGAAGAGCCCGAGAAGGAGAAATAATGGAGTTAAGCCTTCATTAGGAACAGGTAAAAGTGCATTGTAAGGACACTGCAGTTAAAAACAAACAAAATGCGTTAAATGGACGCACTCTGAAGGTAAATTTTAAGATCTCTGTGTAGTTAGTTACATCCAAACTTGCCTGGGGCACAGAACAGAAGAATGGTTCCCACCTCTATACATTGACCCATTTCTGGTTTAATGGGTATTCTCTCCAAAAGGAAGTTTCTCCTCAAGTGTTCCAGCCTCTAAACCAGGCATGGGCAAACTTTGCTCCTCCGGATAGTTTTGGACTTCAACTTTCACAATTCCTAACAGCCGATAGCCTGTAAGGAATTGAGGAAGTTGAATTCCAAAACACCTGGAGAGCCAGAGTTTGCCCATGACTGGTCTACACTGTAGAGTTGAACTGTCAATAGGCACAGGCCCTGTTCCCAGAGTTAAACACACAGTCAATTAAGAAATGTGCGGTATCTTCCACAGTTTGTTCTCCCCATACGCAGAATCTCTCACTTCTTGGGATGTTACAGTAATGCCCGGTTAGCATCATAATACCGAGTTGTTCAAACCTAGCCCTAGTATATATCCTTCTTAAGGGTAGCGGAAGTGGAATAGTCAAATAGTATTCTAAATTAATATTCCTTTTGTGGAAAACTAAAAACCTTGTGACAGAAGACCTATCTATGGCTGAGTTGAATTGGTGGCTATCTAGAAAAGTTATCGAAATTCAAAATTGGAAGTGATTGCTAGATAGGTTTCATCATTTGAATGTGGTTTTCAGCAGGCTTGTCACACTGTATGACGTCTGTAGGTTTTGGATGAATGTAAGCAATTACAGTTAAGTAATTATGCTACAAAGTATTTAAGCAAGTCTTTCTGGATTGTTAAACCAAGCAGGAGTTACACTGCCCTATATCCCAGGATCTGATCTCAGATTATCTACACTGCCAGATAATCTGGGATAAACAGATAATCTGAGATCAGAACCTGGGATATAGGGCAGTGTAGATCCAACCACAGAGCTTTCAGTAAAGGAGGCTTGGTACTTTGTGGTTGGCGAAGTTGTAGATGTATCCTGGACTTTAAACCAGAGTTGAGAAATGTTCTAGATTTTTTTTGCTGCAGTTCCCATCAGCTCCAGTGGTAAGGGTTTGTGAAAGTTGTAATCCTAAAATGGAATATTTTGAGCATTCCATGTGGGGCGAGGGGTCCCTAAAAGCAGAACTGGCCCTAGGAATTTCTATAGTTGTTGATATCTCCGCCCCCTTCCACACAGCTGAATAAAATCCCACATTTTCTGCTTTGAATTGGGTTATATGGCAGTGTGGACTCGGATAACCCAGTTCAAAGCAGATATTCTGGGATGTTCTGCCTTGATATTCTGGGTTATATGACTATGTGAAAGGGCCCTCTAATAATATAATCAGAGTGTTAAGTATTCATCTTTGAACTTGGCCCTTTTCATTGCAGTATGTATCAAGATGTTTTACTGTGATTGTTTAAAGGATTCACAGTCAGTATGACATACAAATAAACATTTTGGGCTAAGACAACTGCAGGCTTTCAATATTTTTGTAATCTACTGAGGGCCCTTCCACACAGCCCTATATCCCAGAATATCAAGTCAGAAAATCCCACAATATCTGTTTTGAACTGTATTATCTCAGTCCACACTGCCATATATTCCAGTTCAAAGCAGATAATATGGGGTTTTCTGCCTTGATATTCTGGGATATAGGGCTGTGTGGAAGGGCCCGGAGAATCCTCTTGTGCTAGAAACCATTTTGCTATTTTGTTATGTCACTTCAGGTATTGGAACCAGAAAGTAAGGCTTGGCTTGTGGGAGAACATCAATAATTTGATGAAATGACATTATGCATACTTAGACAATAAAGTCTGCCAAGAGGGACAGAATTCTGTAATCTTTGTATGGTATTTAGAAAACTTAACGTTTTAGCAACACAGCACTAGAACTATGTTGTTAGAGTCTCTGTGGTAACTTATCAGGAACTGGTCAGAATTTCAGAAGTTTGCGACAGTGATGGGAAGTATTGGGATTTAGTGACTTTGAATAATGAATGCTCGTGTTTTTCAGTCCTGTAAGATCCATATTAGACAGAAATACATTTTAACAAGTGTAGCTCATAGTAAGCACTTTCAAATATTTGAGTCTGTAACCCTATAAATACTTCAGATAAAAAGAAAAGCCAATAATCCATCAAAGGTGGTTGCCAAAGTCTTATTGATTTTGAATCTGGATTGTTCAGTTGTTCTTTATCTATTATATGGCCTGGATTGAGATGTTCTTTGGGAATAAATGCACTTTCAAGCGTGTGTGCAATTCCACTCAAGAAAAATTGTGTTTAATTTTTTTAATTCCAAAAAGCAATCCTTGATTTTGCCATCCTTTTACCACAGAATTGTATTTAATGAGACTGAAAATCCATGGATTTTGGTATCACAGGAGCTGGTGAGGGAAAATTGTGGTGGTCCTGGAACCAAACCTCAGTGGATAACAAAGGCCCACTGTGTGCATATTTGTGTGGCTGTAACGGTCATACCAGATATATACCGACAAATTGGCTTTGAAAAAGCTTTTACATTGTTATTTAACAATTTAGTTTAGATCTTGTTTGTTTGCTAAAATGTTTGTTGCAGATCGAAAGAAGTTACACAACAGTAGGTAAAATGTTTGTAAGTGAAGGGAGAAGCACTTATAACATTTCCTTTTCATCTCATGCCTGGAATGTTTTGTGGTTAACGTACAGTATAGCTGATGCAAAACATAAAGCGTGAAGGCAGCAATAGGATGAGCCCAAACATTGCTTACTCATATCCGTAGTAAACATGGAAGTCTATAATTGAGAAATAAAGGAGCTAATTAAATACTGTAATCCATTATATTTCAGGAGGTGCAGTGTTGGCCAATTTGTAAAACATCTTACTTTACTAAATAACAAGATCTGAAAGCTTTCCTGTACACCCTGTGGATGAAAATCTGGTTAATATTTGATCCACAAGCTTAATTGAATATTTGTTGAAAGAAAGGAAAAGCATTGAAATAAAGGTATCAAGATTGTTTGACCTTCAGCCATTGTATTTGTCTCACCTGACAAATTAAGGAAATAGTGAATTAGAAATTCATGTTGGAGGTTATTTATCAGTAAAGGAGGAAAAAATAATATAAAAGTAGTGCTATTACAGTAGTCAATATTATAGTTTACAATACATGTTCTGAAATCAACTAGTTTGTGTGCAATTTTCCCTTTATAAACTGTTGTTTTACTTCATGTGATAGGAATGGCTTAATTAGCTATTTGATGAAGCTATCAAATTATGTAAATTTAATTTCAGCTATGCTGTCTGTCTGAGTCATTATGAGCCCCCAGTGGCACAATGGGTTAAACTCTTGTGCCAGCAGGACTGCTGACGGAAAGGTTGGCAGTTTAAATCTGGGGAGCGTGGTGAGCTCCAGTCTGTCAGCTCCAGCTTCTCATGCTGGGACATGAGAGAAACCCCCTACAGGATGGTAAAACATCCGAGCATCCTCTGAGCAACGTCCATACAGCGGATTCTCTTACACCAGAAGCAACTTGCAGTTTCTCAAGTTGCTCTTGACACGAACAATTTTTTAAAAAATCTGAATAATTTATTTTTGAACATCTCAAATTTGGGGTCCCTGAATTAGTGCCAGTGTGTATGTGTCCAGTGCTGGAACTGGGTCCCCCAACTCCCAGGAGCCCTAGCCAGCTTGTTCAATGGTCAGGAATTCTGAGAGTTGGAGGCCCAAACAGTTCAAGGACACCTTCTGTAAGATAAGTGATTATATCAGTACGCCATTCTAATGCCAAAGAAAAAAAACCTAATTACGGTCCGCAGTCAAGGTGATGAAGAAAAAAATTACATAACATGTTGAACCTTGAAGGTATATTTAGAAAAGGGCTTAAAGTTTCTAGGATACAGCAGTGGCTTTTTAAAAACTAGTATTCCATGGTGTGGGAGAAAATGCAGATGTAGAAGACAAACTGAACAAGAAACACATGTGTATTAGTGGGTGAAGTGATATGTACGTAATTTATCTTCACACTGGGGCTTGTAGAAAGCAGTGTATTACTACATAGTATTTTCTGCAAATCCATTTTCCCCACACTTCAGTACTCACACATAATTTATGGTATGCATTTTAAAGGCAGACATATCTCCAAGCCTATCTAAATCCAAACTAGGCTCTCCTGACTAAATAGAACAAAGTGGAGTCTTCCAGATGTTTTCATATTACAACTCCCATCAGCTTTAGTCATGGTGTCTATTAATGAGGAATACAGGAGTTGTAGTCCAGCATCGTAGAGGGCAGCATAAAATGACAATAAAAATGACAAACTTGAGAAAGAGAGTTGAACACTATTCTTCTTGCATTGTGTACACCAGTGTTTCCCAACCGCTGTGCTGCGCCACACTAGTGTGCCGTGAGCGATCATCAGGTGTGCGTGGAAGAACCAACTACCCCGCCAGGAGTCACCTAGGCAGCCTGCCTCTCGCTATCTCTGTCTCTCTCTCTGGGGCGCCAGGAGGGCCAATCAATGCTGGCCAAGAAGCAAGCCCCGCCTCTCTAAGAGTCTCCCGCCTGGCACCACCATGTTTGTTCAGGGTGGAAGTCCTGTGAGAGGGGAGGGGGCGGGGCCTCGGCTTCCTGGAGAAGCGGTTGGTTGAATGCTGAGGAGGGGCGGGGCGGCGCCTTTCCCTTTGAGGTCACTTCCATTGGAGGCGGAGAGCTTCTGGAGAGGAGCGTTGGGCTTTGTTTTCCTCTCAGCTGCCTGTTTTCCCCTTCTGGCTCAGGATTCCTTCGGGCTTTGGGGCCGAGGCGGCTCCGGGGCCTCCTCCCTTCTTCCTCTCCTGGCCTGGGCTCTGCCTCAGCCTCTCCTGCTCTCAGGCCTTCTTCCTTCCTTTCTTCCTTCGTGGCCTGCCTCTCGGCTTCGGAAGGGAGCGGCCTGCCCTGCGCCTGCCTCCCTCCCTCCCTGAGGGAAACCCGGGTGAGCAGCGGGCTTGAAGCACCGGGCGGTGATGATAGGGCAGCGTCAGCCCAGGTGACCCAGTCCGAAGTGTCAGAGAGTGATGTCTATGTCTGAAGCACACAAGGCAGGATATCTATGTTGTGTTCATCGAAACAGGCCCAGGTTTCACACTGAGTGTATAAATACATTTAAAAACATGTTAACTATATATATTACTGTGTTAGAGTGTCATTTTGGTTGGTGGTGTGCCCCAGGATTTTGTAAATGTAAAAAAAATGCCACGGCTCAAAAAAAAAAGCTGAAAAACACTGGTGTACACCATTAAGTCAATGTGATTTTTTGGCTGTTTAAGCTATTTGCTGCCATACGTTGTCAGTGTTTACATGGTCAAACATTCAAGTATTGATGAAGACATTTCTTTTAACATCTATTTTAAATCTTTTCTTTTTCAGTAAACCAGGAGTATTGAGCAATAACCTAAAGACTTCCTGAATCCTTTGGAGAAGACATATCTCTACATTAAGATGCCTGCTGTGCAATCTGTACCTAAGGACCTATATCTGTGCACTTCTTTGAAAGATCTTAACAAAAAGACTGAAGTAAAACCTGAGAAAACCAGTACTAAGAAGTATGTACAATTGCTAAGTTGATTTAGACACTATCTTGTTTTCTTGTATTTTTAAAAATTATAGTGTCATTGCTTTCCTGGTACACAGATTTCAGTAGTGATCAGAATTCTTTTAATTAGAGTAACTTTTCATGCAGGTACTATTTCCTAGCATGTTTTTAACACTGCCCAGATAACTAAAGCTGACTACTTGCCTATCAAATGTAGTCACATCCCAGTAGAAATACAACTTTTTACAAGTAATGTTGAGCTTCTGTGAAAGAAGGGAATGATATAGCACGTGTTCAGCATATCATTTGGGGTGCTCATTAGGTAGATCGTGATCTACTGGTAGATCGCGCAGGGCGTCCTGGTAGATCGCAGGCAGGGCGGGAGGAAGGCTCAGTCCCACCCCGCAGGCTCCCGACGCCACCCAAGTGCTGCCGGCCCTGGGTTATCTGAGGTCCTTTCCACACAGTTGAATAAAATCCCATGTTATTTGCTTTGAATCAGATTATATGGCAGTGTGGACTCGGAAAACCCAGTTCAAAGCAGATATTGTGTTATATGTTTCACATTTTTGTAGTGGGTAGGTAGATCATTGTGACTTGGTTGTTTTATAAGTAGCTCTCATGCTGAAAAAGTGTGAACACCCCTGATTTAGAGAATAGTGTATAATTTATACAATTTCTAGGCTAGTTTTTATTTTTACTTAGCTGCCCAAGCAGTTAAGTATCTTTTTCCCTTGTTAAACATGAAGAGCCTAGTTGAAATCAAACTATTTGCTTTATTATTATTTATTTATTTACATCATTTATATTCTGCCCTTCTCACCCCGCAGGGGACTCAGGGTGGATTACAATGTACATATACAGGAAAACATTCAATGCCATAGACACACAACATATATAGACAGACACTCAGAGGCTATTTAACATTGCAGCCTCTGGCCACCAGGGGAGCTGTCGCATTCCTTCATTCTTTTGCATACCTCCTGGAGATTTTATGGCGTCGTAGATCAGTTAAATTAGCCTCCCCTAAATTTCCTACTTGACAGATGCAACTGTCTTTCGGGTTGCAAAGTCGACAACAAGCTACACTATTTGGTCGAGAGCTCACCCCGACCTGGGCAGGCTTCGAACTCATGACCTTCTGGTCAGTAGAGATTTTATGCAGCTGACTCCCAGCCAGCTGCGCCACAGTCCCGGTGCTTAAAAATGTTTAAAAATGTTGTTCGTAGGCTACAACCCTATATATACTTACTTGAGAATTAGTACCTCGGAGTTCAGTGATTCACATATTTCAATACATATAGCTGGAACATCTGTTGTATACAAGCCATATGTTTAAGTGATTTTTAATTCTTTGTTTTAATTTCAAGTTATGTACAAAGTGCTCTTAAGATCTTCAAAGCAGCTGAAGAATGCCGTTTGGATAGAGATGAAGAGAAAGCCTATGTACTTTACATGAAATATGTGACCGTGTATAATTTTATTAAAAAGAGGCCTGATTTCAAAAATCAACAAGTACGTATGCAGTTACCAATTTCTTTACAGTACTTTTAGATTCTTAATACATACCTTAAGGTTTGAGGTAGAACTGAAATAATTAAATGAAGTATCAGTAAAGTGAATAGTGATTATACGTTGTAAAAATCTCCTATACTGAAAATGTCTTCTTTCCCTTTAAAATTCTCTTTGTGTCATAAAAGTAATTTTGTGCCACAAACATAAATGGAGCCAATTCCAATCTGTACAAGAGGTGAACTTTCTTCCTCCAGAGAAAATATGGTGGCAAGATTCGGACCCAATACTGAGCAACCTGGATTATGGCAATAATGGTTTAATAATTGGTGATGCACATGGAATTACTGTTGTCTACTTCTGCACTACAGAAAGATTTGAGAGCAAGTTGAAAATAAGGCTCTAGTGTCAGAAATTACTCGGTTCAGAAAAAAAAAAATCTCAGGAGAGCAAACACTTCAGATTGAGGCAGCAGCTTTCATTTATTTTAGACTAGCTTGGGGACCCGGCCCTGCCTGGGTTAATTGAGAAAGGCATTGTGTGCCAAGGTTGGTCCTTATCAGTTGTTTATTTGGCTCACAGTGGTCTTAGGAAGTGAGTGAAGGTACTTCAAGTCCCATCATCTGTGGTCCAATGTCTTCCAAACTGAAGTAGGATGTGGTGTGGGTCATGGGGGCTCTGTGTGCCAAGCTTGGTCTTGATCAGTCAGTGTATGAGGTTTGCAGCGGTCTCGGGGAAGTGATTGGAGGTACTTCAAGTCCCATCATCCATGGTCTGCCCTCCTCCAAACTGTAGCAGGATGTAGAGTGGGTCATAGGTACTCTGTGTGCCAAGTTTGGGCCTGGTCTGTGATTTGTAGGGGCTTCAATGTTCTGTGGGAAATGAATCAGTTGAAGGTACTGCAAATCCCATCATTTGTGGCCCATCCTGCCCTAAACCGCATCAGGTTGTAAAGTGGGCCAGTGGGCATCTGTGTGCCAAGTGTGGTCCTGATCCTTCTATGGTGTGGGCCAGAGTGCTCTAAGCAAGTGAGTTAAAGTACTGCAAGTCCTGTCATCCATGGTCCATCCTCCCTCAAACTGCACCAGGATGTAGAGTGGGTCTTGAGAGTTCTGTGTGCCAAGTTTGGTCTTGTTCTCTCATTGTAAGGGGTCGCAAAGTGTTTTGGTCTGAAACTCCCACCATGCCTGACTGCCTCAGGCCTTTTCCTTACCCCCTCTGCCACTTTAGAGCGTTGGAATGTTCGTGTTGGCGACTGCCTCAGGCCTTTGCCTTATCCCCCTCTGGCAGTTTAGAGTGTCGGAATGTTCGTGTTGGCTGGCCAATTAGAGTCGCTATGCAAATACTCCCTCGCTGGCAACCAATCATGTTGTCAGAATGTAGAGGCTGGGAGCCAATCAGAATGCTGCCACATACATACATGCAAACACACATACAAACATTCCGCTTTATTATATATATAGAAGATATAGATAGATGGGGTTACACTCCCCCTGAAAACGCAGGTTTTCAGTTTGGAAGTATTCCTGGATTCTGCTCTGAACCCGGAGGCCAGGTATCGGCTGTGACCAGAAGTGCTTTTGCACAGTGAAAACTAGTGCGCCAGCTGCATCTGTTCCTGGATAAGTTCGATCTGGCCACAGTGGTACATGCCTTGGTTCGAGTACTGTAAAGCGCTGTACATGGGGTTACTTTTGAAAAGTGCTTGGAAACTTCAGTTGGTCCAAAGAGCATTAGCCAGACTGCTAACTGGGGCTATAGGGAGCGTGCAACTCCTCTGTTGCAACAGCTCTACTGGCTGCCAACACGTTTCCAAGCACAATTTTGACCTAGAAAGCCCTATATGGCTCGATCTATATAGGGCTTTGGCACCATTCCTCGGATCCAGATTATCTGAAGAACTGCATGTCTTCCTATGAACCTGAGAGACATCTACGATCTACTAGGGAGGGCCTTCTCTCAGTCCCACCACCCACTCAGTCACGCTTGGTGGGAACACAGGGAGGGCCTTTTCGGTGACTGCTCCCAGGCTATGGAACTCCCTCCCAAGAGAAACCAGAATGGCTCTATCCCTGCTGGCCTTCCGCAAGCAGGTCAAGAGCTTCCTCTTCCAGCAGGCTTTTGGGGAAGCATGAGAGGAGGTTCTGGGTAGGTTGAGTGGGATTCGGGGAGCATATGAATTTTAAAGGCCATTAATATATTTGCTGCATTTTAATTCTGTTTTACCACACTGTTATTATTTGTTTTTTTAACTTTTGTATTGCTCTTTTAAAATTGTTGAGTGTGGATAAATGTTAGCCGCCTTGAGTCGCCATGTGGAGAATGGCAGGAAATAATAATAATTAAAAATCGGGTTTAAAGGGTAATGATAACAGTAAATGTTCTCTGTATAAAATTGACAGCAGTATTACATGGTTTGATTATTCTTGTAATTTCAGGATTACTTTCATTCCCTACTTGGACCTACAAATGTTAAAAAGGCTATCGAAGAGGCTGAAAAGCTTTCAGAAAGTCTTAAACTTAGGTATGTTTAACAAATGTCAAAAGTCAATACGTGCTGTTGGAATATTGATATCTGCTGTCATATGTTTCATCATTAGCTGCAGGGAAAGCATTCTTTCTGCAGCAGCTTCGGGTGAATGAGAAAGTCAGAATTAGCACCTGTTGTTTCACAGTGTTGGTGTCATAATTAAAATATGATGATGATAACTTGTCTATTGCCAACAGTGTGGTACTTCTCTTTTCTTTGGTTCTGGTAATTTTAACAGAACTTGAAATTGATTAATGGCCTTATAAGTAAATCATTTGAATAACAGCACTCTTTTAGTACAGATTGAGTATCCCAACATATGGTTGAAAAGATTTCAGAGAAGTCTATAAATACGCTTACTCTCATTGTATCTGTGACCAGTCAGGAAGTGTTTTTGTTGCGTATTTTGTTTTGTGATTCAATACCAAATTTATATTTTACAGTTTATATTTTGGATTTTGCTACTACCGATTCATCTTAAGAGGCCAAGTGTGATATATAGTGGTCTGGGCAATGAAGATCGAAGTTTGGCCTCAGAAACCCACTGGGTGGCTTTGTACATGTCACACTGTCCAACTTTCAGAGGTGATAGGTTTGCCTTTGCGTCACCATAAATTGGAAGCAACTTGAAGCCACACGACAACAACAAATTACTTTTAAGTGTTGTTGTTGAGGTGGTGATGTTTTTATTTTTAAAAATCAATTTGATAATAATAATAATACACTTTATTTATATTCTGCCCTTCTCACCCCGAAGGGGACTCAAAGTGGATTACAGGTACACATACTTAGCAGACAATCCCTGCCGTTTTCGACATACACACATATAGATGAACAGAGGCAAACTCTGGCCACCAGGGGGAGCTGACGCATTCCTCATCGCTCAGCGTTCCCAGCTTCCCTTGTTGTTCCTTCCACATTCCTCAGCGTTCCTGGAGTTCTTTTAATGGCCTCATAATTCATAATATCTTTGCCATTGTTTTTATGGCAGCCAGTTTAGGAAATACTTAATGGCCATTTGTTTATATTTTAAAAGCTGTGGTTAACAAGATCCTACAATGTTTGTAGTCAGCAAATTAAACTTCTGAAATGAAAATATCTCTTATTTTTCACCAGGTATGAAGAGGCAGAAGTGCGGAAGAAACTGGAAGAAAGGGAAAAATTGGAAGAGCAACAGCTGAAAAAACAAGAATCAAAAGATGATGCAAAGACTTTATCCAAAACATATTCAGAAATTTCATCAGATCCTAAAGGAAAAAATCAAATGGTAATTAAGACAGTTCTTGTGCATTTTTTAGTTTGAAAAAAAAACTTTATAGAAGTCTACTCTAGTTTTTATGAAGTTTCTTCCTTTTGGGACTTAAAATAGTTTATTTTGCCTTGTTAGAAGAAACGTTGCAGTTACTTTAGTTACTCTTCTTCTGTTTATTTAAGTCTGTCAATGTCAGGCCCAGCCAGAGCAGTTCAATAAACAGCTTGGCTTTGGGCTGGCATAGCAACAAGGAGCCAGCAGAGGGGGAAGGGCCTAAGTCTGAGAGGAGGGAGGGAGTTTACCAGAAGGGTTTTTCTCTCAGCGTTTTGGCGGGAAAGCTCAGATTCCTCTTTGCTCTGCCTGGAGTAAGGCTGAATAAAGCTCAATTCCTCTTGTTAACTACTTGAGTGAGTGTGCCATTATTTACAGGCCTACCAGGCCTGACATAAAGAGGAATCTCAACAACAATGGGTTTATCCCAGTCTCAGTGCTGGTGAGAACCCAACCCGACTATGGAGAAGGTCTGTGCTTCCAAGGCGGAGAGGCACGACCTCCCTCTCAGAGGAGAGGGGTTTTGGCCGCGAAGAAGCAAGCGGCGACAGAGGCCTGCGAAGCAAAAGGCCCCACCCGGGAGAATGGAGTCGGCATTCCCCACGGCCTCAGGATGGAAACTGTGGGTGTCTGGTTGGAACCAGAGGAAGATCGGAGTCCATGCCGTACTGGATGGGAGACCCCGGTAAGGTGGATGTAGCCGAGGCTAGGCAGCAAGCTTTTGAAAACCTCCAGAGGCGGTTCCCGGATTTGGTGCGGCGGATGCAGGCGGAAGAATGGGACACTGACTCGATCCCTGAGGAGGAAGGCTGCCAGGATGAGCCTGCCACCACAGGCTACGTGCTGGGAATTCCCTATGTGGTCGAAGAGGGTCCCCTCCTAGGGGCCCAGAATTGTGCCATGCTATGTGAGTTCCTGGGCGATGACGATGGCACGGAAGAGCACTTCATCCCCTGTGAGGAATCCGCAGCTTGGTTGGAGCCAGCAGCCCTGAGGAGGAGTGAAAGTTCCGGCCCTTCCCCGGAGCCTTCACGTAAGCTCAAGCGACCTGGAGCATGGCCCCGGGTGTGAGAGAGGACACCCGGCTCCCCGGGGAGGAGAGGCGAAGATGGACCCTGGAACGGCTGAGACAGAAGATGGAGTGGAGAGTGAAAGCGCCTCAACTGTGCTGACTCAAGGCCAGATCCAGTGATGGAGCTCTTGAAGGGCAAAGAGCTGGAGGAAGGAATTCAAACAGCATTGGAAGGGAGAGGTTGAGAAACAGGTTGCCGTGGAAATGGAAATTCCAGCAGCAAAGGGGTCGAGCCGGTCGCAACCCCTGGCTGGGGATGACGCAAAGGAAGGTGAAGAATGTTTAGGCCTGCCTGCGGCTGCTGAGAGTACAAGGGGAAGCCATCCAGCGCGTGCAGTCGAGGCCCATTCCCCACCCGGGTGGGGCTGCACAAGGCTCTGCTGCACAAGAGGAGCAGCAGGAGGCCCACCAAGCCGTCAGCGACCCTGGTGCAACAGCGGAGGTGAGCGAGCCCCTGGGTGGGAGTGAGTGTGTGTCCCTCAAGATGAAAGCCGTTATGGGAGAGCCTCTCCAGCTGCCCGACTGTGCTGATGTGGAGGAAAAGGGGAGTCAGTCAAGGCAAGTAGCTCCCAGCTGATTTCACTGTCTCTGGAAGACCCAGATGAGGTGAAGACGTGGGACGCCGTTGCAAAGGGACTGAACCCAGCCGATCCTTCCAGCGTAGCCCTGGGGGAAGATCGGCAGGCTGATGCAGCGCCTGTAGTGACTGGAGAGGAAAACAGCCTCATGATGGGTTTTGCGAAGAGCTGCAAAATGAAGCCTCAGTCGCTTGTGTGGATCTGCTGGATGAGACGAAACAACTAAGCGAAGAGGAGGGGTGTGCAATTTCCCCCTCGGTGGAAAGAATGCTGAAGAAAGTTTTGCTGAGCGGGCCCCTGTGGGTACTTTGATCTTATGGGGAGCGACCCTCGAAGCTTGGATGTCCGGTGGCGTAAATGGCGAAGTGGGAAGAGAATCTGGGGCTGCATACGTGATGCCTCAGCGAGAAGCAGTAGATGAACCAGAGGAGGCAGTTCCGAAGGATGACCTGCAGTGCACAGAGAGCCCGGTGGGGCTGCACGTTGTGTCGGGGGCTGCAGAGGAGTCTACAGGGCTGCAAGAGAGCGCAGGCCATGCCATGCCAGGTGGGATCTTAGTAAAGTTGCCACCTGAGTCCAGGAGAGGAAATCTGGCAGTCAATCCTGGAGGAGGAAGAGGCCCCTCGGAGGCCCAAGTTCCAGAGAGGCCAGGAGGCTGGAGATCGTGAAGGAAAGCTGCTGGATGTACCTGGGAGAAAGATGTCCCATTAGGCGGAATGATAGCCTGGGCTATAATTCTTTTCACTTGGAATCACCACAGGGCAGAGGCTGGAAATGAGCAGCCCCAGCTAGTTGCTGTTGCCCAGGGGAGAACGGGCGCGGAGATTGCGGGCTCAGCAGCAAACCACCCAGGCAGCCGACAACGAAGGCGAAGGCTGAGAGAGGAATGCCACAACGGAAGAAGTTTGCACGGGAAGAAATCGTCTTGGAGTCCGATCGGGGTGGCCGGGAGAATCTTCAGGAGGATTCAGCCAAGCCCTTTTCAGAAAAGGGTTCGGGTGAGCTGTGTGCTGTGAAACCCATGCAGTTGGGGACCGCAGTGGCGGTTGCAGTTTCTTGGCTTGGAGCCCTATGGGAGTGGGGGGCCGAGGAGAAACAACTGCGGGCTGGAGAGTATCCTGCGGTTTCCGGAAGGAAAGAACTGGATGAATGCATCTCATTGCAGGCGGAGGAGAGTTCCCAGGACTGGACAGTAGTGTCCAAACTCCAGGCAGTGATTTCCAAAGCTGAGCTACAAGAGACTCTGACAGCTGAAATGCTCAAAGTTGCCTCTACGAATAATATCATTGGAACGTTAGTACGTGTCCCCGCTGGGAATTGTAGTCTTGAATGGCTGTGGGATTTTGCCTGGGAGGGCGTACTCTGTTAAGCATAGAGAAGCGGTTAAATGGGTTGTTCCTTGGGAAGGCCTCACATGTGGTAGGAGTAACATGAAGGGAACTCACTGTTAGAAACGGGACGGATAGTGTGGGAAACCGAATTTAGGAAATGAAATGTATGACTCTGGAGTTGGGTACGGCTAATGTAATTCTCTTCATGCAAAATAGAGACTGGTGTTTATTAATAGAGTTATGTGCATGATGAGATTAACTAAGTTAGAACCAAGCGATAGATGAAATGCTTTCTTCAAAATGTGTAGTATAATTATCCATTTAAAAGGGTTAAGGATGGCTAATATGCTTTGCTTATGATGTTATGGATGCAGCAAGTTATGACCTGCTTAGTCAGATACTTTTTATGGCGTGATATATCGTTATAAATGTTTAGTGCATATGTATCGCTTATTTTCTGATGGGATTTGCAAATGTATTAAAATTACCAATCTGTGGGGAGGTTGTGTTTACGTTGTTAAGAGGCTAAGAGTTACCAAAGTATAGAATTTAGTGTAGGATGTTTCCTAGAATTGCCATTTTATAATTTAAAAGTATAAAATGACATTGCATTACCTATTTGTATAAGTTGCCTGTAGGATTGTGGGGGTTTTCTCTCTCTCTCCTCTCCCATTCATTCTTCTCTCCCTGTGGGGCAGGTGTTCCGGGGGGGGGGGGGCGTAATGTCAGGCCCAGCCAGAGCAGTTCAATAAACAGCTTGGCTTTGGGCTGGCATAGCAACAAGGAGCCAGCAGAGGGGGAAGGGCCTAAGTCTGAGAGGAGGGAGGGAGTTTACCAGGTAAGAAATCTGATCTGAGTCGTTTTGTTACATTGCTAGCACAAATATTTTTGGCCTTTGCATATGCTGTTGACTTTAGTACACTCATCTCTCCACATTTGTGTGTACAGTTTTTGTGGATTTTTGGTAGGGGGAATTGAAGTCTCCATAAACTTTTGGAAAATGGCATTCATTAACATTTGGGAAAATCAGAAATCTCTCTGAGAAGAGTTTAAAAACTCACTTGCGTCAACCTTCTCCTTATTAGTTAATATTCACTAGAATTCATGCAAGGCAATTAGGTTTCTCAGTTGTTAAACGGATATACCTAGAGATACCTCTTTGAACTGTTAGGAACCAAGATATGCCAATGCACAAAAAACATATGTAGCAGAGTTTCAGAAGTGTTCTTTTCAGTTGCCCAAAAACATATATTCTCCCTTAAAACATCTTGGTTTAAACCAGGGGTGCTCACACTTTTTCAGCATGCGAGCCACTTTTTTTTAAAAAGTGAAGGAGATCTACCTTGTGCACGCGCGGCTCCTCCCGCCCGCCGCCTCTCCCGCGGGGCATTGCAGAGGGAGCGGGGGAGAGCGAGGAGGAGCCTTCGAAGGCTCCGCCTCACGCTTCCTGGTTCCCGCTGCCGCTCCTCCCACAGGGCATTGCAGAGGGCGAGGGAGTGCGAGGCGGAGTCTTCGAGGGCTCCGCCTAGCGCTCCCTTGCCCTCTGCAATGCCCCGGGAGGAGCCAGCAGCGGAAACCAGGAACGCGAGGCGGAGCCTTCGGGCTCCTCCGCTCTCCCCCGCTCCTGCTGCTGGCTCCTCCCGCAGGGCATTGCAGAGGGCGAGGGAGCGCTAGGCGGAGCCTTCGAAGGCTCCGCCTCGTGCTTTCTCCTTCCTGCAATGCCCCACGGGCGGAAAAAGCACCGTGGGAGCGGAGGCCAGCGGCGGGTGCGCGCACATGGCAGGAGCGCCCCATCCAGCTGGCGAGGCCCGAAGATCACCTGGAGGAGGGCCGACGATCGACTAGTAGCTCGCGATCGACCCAATGAGCACCCCTGGTTTAAACCATGCTCTCAAGAAACAAAAATAAGTAGACTCCTTTAAAATAATGTAGTTGGTTTAGTCGCAAACTTCATGTATTCAGCATACAGGTACTTTGCTTATCAATCCAGTTATAGATAGAATTTGAAGTAGTTTCTCTGTGCAGTTAACATAGGGCATCTTTCTTATAATCTTGAACAGTCCAAAGTCTAAAGCATCTCTTTGTTCTGAGAGTCTATTATACTCTATTAGTCTCTAATGAAGTCTGTTTCTACCGACTGCTGTAAAGTATACTGTTTCTAAAATTGAGTCTGGGTCCTGAACAATTCCAGATCTGATCACATGGTCTGCAGCCCCTCCCACAACACAGAGTTAAGGAAAACTGCATACCAATACACACATATAATACAGTAAGCATTCTGAATTATATACATAATAAATAACTAGAGGAGGCTTGAAGAATATTGCTGTTTCTAACAGATTTGAGTCATATGTTTTCTCTAGGAATCTCTTAGTCCTCCAGGATGATTTTGTGGACCTTTGAGTCATAAATGGCCTTTTATGAATTGCATATGTTCTTCACCCCAAATGCCACATAAAGTAGTGGAACTGCTGTATTGAATATTTTTACATTGAGTCATTCTTTGCATTAGGTTGCCATGAAAATGTGATGGTGGAAAAGACTGCATAGCCAGTCATCAAATACTGTTATTACTACGTCAGGACTCTGCTTTGCCCTATGTCAAGAGTTTAATTAGATTAATTTAGACCAGTGGTTCCCAAACCTTTTTTGCCTACCACCCCTTTTCCAGAAAAAAATTCACTCACCGCACCCCTAGAAATTAATTTTTTAAAAATTTAATAGCAATTAAACAGAAAGATATATGTATTAATGCAGTGGTTCTCAACTTTTCTAATGCCATGTCTCCTAAATTTTGTGGTGACCCCCAACCATATTTTTGTTGCTACTTCATAAATAATTTTGCTACTCTTATGAATTCTAATCCAAATATCTAATATGCAGGTCAAAGCAAAAGGGTGGGGCGGGCCATAGAAGAGGGTCGCGGGACCCCTCCTAAATGGCCAATCGTTCACTGCCCCCTTAAAGGTGTTCACCCCCCCCCCCCCAATTCCCCTGAGCCTCCCACCACCCCCTTGGATTGCTTCACCGCCCACCAGGGGGTGGTACTGCCCACTTTGAGAATCAGTGATTTAGACTGAAGTAGCATAGAGACATACTCAGGCAGCTCTGGATAACAAAAAAAGGCCAAAATCCAAGTTTTAAAAAAAATCCACAATTTGAACTCAGAATAATTTTGATCAGATTTTGAATATGCATTACCAGTATATTGCCCTGTATTACATGTTATTACTTCCACTATACACTTTGCAACTATTTCACACTATCATTGGCTTCATAGTTGCTGTGGCCTGATTGCCGTTTCATGGTCAACCTTTAGAGGACATGTTTTTGTCGTTTTAGCTTGTTCTGACTACTGGAGCTTTGCTCAAAGTTTATGCTTCACTGGCATAACCTTGAGAGCCCTGGGCCACCTCAAGCCATGATGTGCTTGTTGTACTTTTATAAGTTGTATATTTTATGTCATGGCCTATAGCTAGTACAATAAACCATTCATTCATTCATGTGGCAACAGAGTAGAATAGCGTGGAGGATCGCTTTGTGCAGGAATGCCATTCTTTATTTTGAAGATTATTTTCTTCTATTTTTATGTTTATGAACTAGTTATTGTAAGCAAAGCATAGTCATATCAGCAATGAAAGAAGGTTAGGGTTGCCATATGAATAAGGGACAGGTACCTAAAAATAGGGAATTTTTCACAAAAGTAAGGGACACTTCCTAAAAACTTAGAAATCATCGATTGATTTTCAAGTTTTTAGGAAGTGTCCCTTACTTTTGTGAAAAATTCCCTATTTTTAGGCACCTGTCCCTTATTCATATGGCAACCCTAAAGAAGGTAGAAGTCGGTGTTCTGATTTGCCAATAATATTCAAAGTTCCTGATTAAGAAGAAGCTGCTCGGTGTCCACTTTTTAGTTTTCTTTAATGTGCACGTATCTTTATCAGTGATGGAACATGTGTTCGATTTATACTTAACAGCCAATTTCTATTGCTACCTTTCTCTGATTCTGTGTTGACAATTTTATAAGATCAATGCATCTCATACCCTTCCAAAATGTATTACAAAACTGTCAGCATTTAGCATGAGTAGCCCATAGAGCAGGCCTAGGCAAACTTTGGCACTCCAGGTGTTTTGGACTTCAATTCCCACAATTCCTAACAGCCGGTAGGCTGTTAAGAATTGTGGGAGTTGTAGTCCAAAACACCTGGAGGGCCGAAGTTTGCCTAGGCCTGCCATAGAGAAAACTCCAGCCCCCATGATTCTAAGTGTGATTGGATAGCTCATAAACAAAAAACACATAAGACTATAACTTTAAGTAGAAAAACAAAACTGAAACTGTATTGACAGCATACAGCACAAAAACAGATGAATAGCTCTCTCAGTAATCTAAACAATTTCTTCAGAGAATTGTTTCTCCACTCAGCGATAAGAAGACATATAACAAAAAACAAAATTCAGTCTCTCTTACACAGTCCATAAAGTGACCTTGTTTTTCTTCTGTAATCTTTCTCTTCTCGGCATGTTACTCCGGCAACAAATGAAAACAATCTTCGGCTCAAACTGAGCCACACAGATGGAGCACAGAACACAATACTCTTCGTTCTACCATGCTCAAAATTACAGGCACACAATATCTTACTTTATACACAAGATAACAAAACGCTCAATTAGCTAATTAACTATGTCAGCTGTAACAGAAACAGCCCTAATCCTTCTCAAAACTTAGGAAAAAGTATGTTGTAAACCCATAGTAGCAACAAAAACTTACCTGTGTTTAAAAATATTATAGGTCAATGGTGAGAGGAAGAGTTCAAGTGAAAGAAAAGATCTGCCTGAAAGTGGTAAGTTTACATCTCTCCATCATCTATCAATCTTACCTCAATAGTTAAGGAAGCATCAGCAAAATACTCAAGAGTATTTAGACAAGGAAATATATAGGAAAGGTACAAGGTGTGGCAACCCCCCCCCCCCCAATCCTATACAACATGCACAGGTAAACTTCTCTCAATGGATTGGGAAGGAGGTGTAGTAATTAGGGAACTCCGCCATATTTTAAGAATTATATTGAAAGCCTTGGTTCCTGCTCCAGAGGAAATGCAACAATTGATTGATTAAAAATCTAATCATTATTACCCAGCAGAATGTCAATGCCTCAGGCTTCCTTTCCTCCAGTTCGCTTCTTCAGTCATTAAACAATTCAATTGCTTCATTTATGTGCCACCTTTTTCCACCAAGGCAGCTTGCAGAATCAAAAGAGGATACAACAGGGGTGCTCATTATGTAGATTGCGATCTACTGGTAGATCGCGTAGGGTGTCCTGGTAGATCTTAGGCAGGGTGGGAGGAAGGCTCAGTCCCGCCCCGCAGGCTCCCGACACTGCCCAGGTGCAGAAGGAGGTTGGACTGGATGGCCCTTGGAGGTTTCCTCCTATTCTAGGAACCCATTGTTGTTATTATTATCATCGGAGGCTGAATGGTCATCTGTGAGGAATGTTTTGATTGTGTTTTTCCCTTATGGCAGAAGGAGGTTGGACTGGATGGCCCTTGGAGGTCTCCTTCCTCTGGGAACCTGTTGTTGTTGTTACTATTATTAGTAGAGTAGTAGCAGAGGTTGAATGAATATTATCATCATTATTATTATGAATAAATTCAGGGGCTTATTATACTCACATTTAGTTGAATTCAGTCTTAAAATATATTATATGGCTCTCACTGAAATAAATTTCCAAATATTTTGCTTGGATGGCTCTCTGAGTAGTGGGTAGGTAGATCATTTTGACTTGGTTGTTTTATAAGTAGCTCGCACGCTGAAAAAGTGTGAGCACCCCTGGGATACAAGCAAAACCTCACATAGCTAAAAACATTTTTAAAGCCACACATAGCAAAGAAAAAACATACAAAAAGGCAATATTAAAATAGTCTATTGAATTAAATCTTATAAGGCATTCATTTAAAAACCTTATAAGACATTCATTCAGGTCACATCTACACATTAATCACAATATTCATTTGGGAGACTTCCTATCAGACTGAAACAGTTATATTTGACATCAGTGATCAAATTATGTTTGCATAACATTTCATGCTTGTTTATAATAAGCATCTGTTGTAAGATGTTTGCTGTAGGCATTTTCCAATATTTTTCTTACTGAAAATCTTGTTCTCAGTTCATTACTTTTTCTAAAGCACTATTCCGTCTCTCAAGGAGCAATAACGGCAGAGAAATTGTTTACAATGATGATGGACAAAAACATCAAGCTGATGATAATGGATGCTCGATGCTTGAAGGATTACCAGGAGTCCTGCATCATAAACTCCGTCAGTGTTCCAGAAGAAGCGATCAATCCAGGGTATGGGATACATATTCCTCTTAGAGTACTAACTGATTAGGAATTTGTCATTTATCAGGAGTAGAAGGGGGGAAAGATGGAAAACCTGTTTGTGGAGCAACAATAAAAGCCAGACTTGGGGACAACTAATATTGTTTCTAACATTTAAAAAGAATCTAGGACAGTTTTTGCTTGTTCTCGTGATGTAATGGGTTGTATGATAAGCTTAGATATTATTTATTTATTTATTTCTATTTTTAACCGCCACTCCCGGTGGCTCGGGGCTGTTTACATACGAGATAAAATGAACAAAACATAATATAAGAACAAGAACTTTAAAAGCAGTTTAAAAGATCATAACATTAATCAAAAGCTTGCTTGAATAGGTAAGTCTTGCATGCTCTGCGGAAAGTGTACAGATTGTGCCGAGCATGAATCTCCGACGGCAAGGCATTCCACAACACCAGGGCAATGATTGAAAAAGCCCTCCGCCGAGTTGTAGTTAGGCGGAAAGATATTAATTTGGGGATGTCCAAGAGGTTCTGGTCCTCTGATCATGGTGATCTCGGGGGGTTGTATGGGACTAGGCGATCCCTTAGATACACTGGCCCCAGACCATGTATGGCCTTGAAAGTGAGAACTAACACCTTGAAAGTGATCTGGAATTCAATTGGTAACCAATGCAGATCCCGGAGTATAGGTGTTATATGACAACTCGCAGGCTCCCCCCGCGAGAAGTTGGGTTGCGGTATTCTGCACGAGTCTAAGTTTCCGGATCAGAGTCAAGGGCAGGCCAATGTAAAGAGCGTTACAGTAGTCAAGTCATGAGATGACCGTGGCTTGGATTACCGTGGCCAGGTTGTTCTGGGACAGATAGGGAGCCAGACGCTTCGCCTGATGAAGATGGAAAAACGCAGTTCTTCTGACACTGGAGACCTGGGCCTCCATTGACAGCAGAGGGTCCAAAAGGACTCCCAGGCTTTTTACTGGTGATGACGGGCGTAGTGCCTCGCCATCCAGGGTCGGTAGTTGGATATCCCTATCGCCCGGATGGCCCAGCCAAAGGATCTTCGCCGGATTCACCATCAACCTGCTGGCCCGCAACCATCCAGTAACGGCTTCAAGGCAAAGGTGGAAATTATTGGGTCTATTTTAGATTATATTGAATGACTGCTTATTCAGTCCAGATACTGTGCTGGAGAGTATCTGAGAGTTGCTAAACTGTACCTTCTGAGTTGAGAGACTTTTTTCTCTTGCTGTTTCAAATTTTAGAGAAACCGCTAACCTGATTGAAGCTAAGCTCCCTGAGGCTTCTAAAGAGGCGTGGAAAGAGAGGGGGCAAGCCAGTTATGTTGTTTTGCTCGACTGGTTTAGTTCGGCAAATGATTTGCAGTTGGGAACACCTCTGCGGAGCCTCAAAGATGCACTTTTCAAGGTGAGCAGGTTCTGGTTTATGGTCGTCTTTAATTACCTTCATAAATGACAATCCCAGTAGTTATTGTTGTGTTATGAAAGGGCCGTGTTCTGATAGCTTTTATCAACACAGTGGTTAATTGGGTGCCTTTAAAAGTCTGTTAAAATTTCCATCCTATGTCCCATGCAAACATAGAGCACAGAGTCTCATCAGTTCTGGCAAAGCAGAAAAGTTGATTGGTTTAGTTATAAGGGGGCACACTCTTCCTCCTCATTGGATAGAAAAGGAGGGGAGGAAGAGAAGTTGATGCAGTACAGAACAGCTGGAGGGCCGAAGTTTGTCCATGCCTTCTCTAGAAGAAGGAAAAGAATAGAGTCGCAGTGATGACAGTAAAAGAGGTGTCTTAGAGCCAGATGTTTCTTTCTGGCTAAGTCCTGAAAGACCCTCAGCGCTACGGCACTGTGAACATGACATAAGCCAGGGCTGCTCAAGTAGTCGATCGCGATCGACTAGTCGATCTTCGGGCCTCATCCAGTCGATCTTTGAGCCTCACCAGCCAGATGGGGCGCTCCTGCCATGTGTGTGCTCCTCCGCCGTGCGCGCACGCTCCCGGCGCCACCTTCCGCGCACAGGTGCTTTTTCCGCCAATGCGGCTTTAGTGGGCGGGCCCTGGCGCTCGTTTCTTCACACGGAGGGATGCGAGGCTGCGGGAGGGAGGGAGTGTGTGTGACGTGACCGCCCATTGGTTGTTCCTGGGGGGGGGGGAGCAAGGTGAAGGTGCGCGCAGGGATAGGATGCGAGGCTGAGGAAGGGAGGGAGTGTGTGTGTGAGAGAGAGAAGGCCTCGCCAGAGGAGGATGATCCCTGCGGTGGGGCTGCAGCTGACGAGCGCGCCTTCGGCGCCGGTGAGTGAAGCCTGGACGGGGCTCCAGTGCCACCGAGAGGCGAGAGAGAGAGACAGGGCGGAGCGCGAGGCGGGGCCCCGTCCAAGCTTCACTCACCAGCGCCAAGGGTGCGCTCGTCAGCTGCAGCCCCACCGCAGGGACCATCCTCCCCCGGCAAGGCCTTCTCTCTCACACACACACACTCCCTCCCTCCCGCAGCCTCGCATCCTATCCCTGCGCGCACCTTCGCCTTGCTCCCCCCCCCCCGGGAGCAACCAATGGGCAGTCACGTCACACACACACACACACACACACTCCCTCCTGCAGCCTCGCATCCCTCCGTGTGAAGAGACGAGCGCCAGGGCCTGTCCACCAGAGCCTTGTTATCTTTTCAACTTTATTGTTATAAAAGTAGCTCGGATGCTAAAAAGGTGTGGGCACCCCTGACATAAGCAATGTTGGATCAGATCAAAAGCCAATATTCACTTCACAGGTCTGCTGATCATTAGCCCATAGAACAGTGGTTCTCAACCTGTGGGTCCCCAGGTGTTTTGGCCTATAACTCCCAGAATTCCGAGCCAGTTTATCAGCTGTTAGGGTTTCTGGGAGTTGGAGGCCAAAACATCTGGGGACCCACAGGTTGAGAACCGCTGCCATATAAGATCTGCTAGCAGTGCAATTGCACTCTCCATCTTGTGTTCTCCAACAACAGATATATAAAGGCATGTTGTTCCATAGGCCTCTTAATACCAAAGGTGATGTGTAGCCATCCTGAGTTATTAGGCATTTGTGGTCTTATCCTTTCCATGGATTATTCCACATCCCAATTGTCAGCCATAACCCTCATCTGATGGCAGCGAGTCCAACCCCCCACTCCCACTTTGACTTTCCACTTATGTAAGAAGATCTTGTAGATGCATAGATTACAAGTCCCAACAAAAAAAAACCCTTGGTGTCTTGGTTTTTAGACCTATTCCTGGGGTTATTTGAGACGATTGTATTGGATAGATGGCATCAAGTATGGTTCTCATGGTTTTCTATGGGCAAGCAGATGGCATCTGGTAAATGGCATGTGTGCTGTATCTCAAAAACTAAAACTGATACGGGTAAAACTGGCACCATTTTTGGAATTGGCAGCAACCAGGTCTAGCCTTTGATCGCTAAGCTGGAAAACCTTTAATGGTCTAGTTTAATATGTTGTTTTTACTCCTGGGATGCTTTTATATGTTTGTAAGCCGCTCCGAGCACTCGGGGAGTGGAGGCATACAAGTCCAAATAATAAATAAACATTTGAGGCACCTAAATGTGTATTGCCCAATGTTATCAACCTAGTCATGCTGTGCTCTGTTACACAAGCAGTTTGACATCATAGAGAACTAGTTATAGTATTCATCCCTAGGCTTGTTTTATTTAAACATGGGTAAGTGCTGTACATGTTTGAGTGTTGCCTTGGCCTAAGTGAATGTGTATTAGCCGTAACGTGACAACAAATGGACCATCTGCATATTAAGCTTATCTGCCTCTTTGCTTGGCATTATGACAGAATAGTCTTGCTGCTGTCTCCTTGCAAGGAAACTCTTGGGGACTTATTTCAATTTTTATTACTTATTTTATAGTTTTACATAGCTATAACACATCCTAAACATTGTAACTATAGTAGAAAGACAACATTTCCTTAAGTAAATGAGGTAAACTAGTAGTTTCAGTGTGATTTAGTAGTAGTAGTAGTAATATAATAAAATGTTATTTATATACTGCTCTTTCTCCCCAGGGGAACTCAGGGCATTTTCCACAAACATAAACATACGCAGTAGCCATTAAAATATAAACATAATCCATAAACATGATCCTATGCATTAACACAGCTGGTTTCACATTATTCCATTGTGCAAATGAGTTACCAATGGCCCTACCTACGCATGAGCTGAATAGTTTGAAGGACTGGTCGGGGCTTAGGTAATAATGCTATAGGTCGGAACATAAATAAAGTGCAGGAAGTGGACCGAATTAATGGCCAGGATAGGACCTGGGCCTACTTATTTCCAGGGCCTCCTGGCAGTTTTAAAAAAGGTCTGGGCCAGGGCCAATACCACAAAATGGAGGAGGATTTGGGATTGTAATTCAAGTTCAAGGCACCAAACTATTCCAAAGTGTTATACCATTTTGGACCATAAAATGAAAATGTTAGTTTCTTACAAATGTAAATAACACAAGCCAACAAGTATTTTTCATCAGATGTAATGATAGATAATTCTTAGAGTTTTTCGCGCTTAATTCAGATCTGTATTTATTTTTTTCTCTTTCACATGTAGTTGTTGTGATGAGGCTAATTGAATAATTAATGCATTTACGCACTGATATCAATAGAATCTAATTGATATCAGTGTGTAAATGCATTAATAATTCAATTCGCCTCATCACAAAAGCTATGTGTTAGAGAAAAAATAAATACAGATCTGAATTCAGCACAAAAAACTACAGTATAAGAATGACCTAAAATCATATCTGATGAGAAAGACTTGTTGGCTTGTGGTTAATCAGATCATATTGATATTGGGGCATAACTGCATTAATTATTCAATTAGCTTCATCGCAAAAACTACACAGATCTGAATTCAGTGCAAAAAACTATAAGAATGACCTAAATTCATATCTGATGAAAAATACTTGTTGGCTTGTGTTAACATGATATGAAATGTGTGGACTTTACAGTAGTCCGCTATAATGTACCATTTGTCATATTTTAAAAAGTTGACGTGGTGGAAAAAAATAAAGACATATTTAAAATCAGCATAAAAATCAATTTAAAAAACTGTGCTACTCTCATTTCCGATTATTACAAAAAGTTTGATTGTGTTGGCTTGTGTAATTTCTATTTAAAAAGATCACCTTCTCAAATTAAATAAATAAATAAAGAGGGGGGAAAGCGCAGAGAACACTCTGAACACTCTGTATCATGATTTTTCAAGTGTTTACCCAATATTTCTCAATGTTTAGCATACACTTGAGCATACAATGAGAAACAGTCATTCTCATTGACGCTGAATACAGTTTTATTATTTGATTCGGTAGTATACACCGTAATCTGATAGTCTTTTTTATGTTTCCTATCCAGTGGGAAAGTAAAGCTGTGCTACAGAATGAGCCCTTGGTCTTAGATGGAGGTTATGAGAACTGGCTCCTTTGCTATCCCCAGTATACAACAAACGCCAAAGTCATTCCGCCACAACGCAGCAAGAGCGAAGCGGTTTCTGTTTCTCGTATGTATAAAATACTAGCTTGGGGACCCGGCAGTGCCCGTGTTATTTGAGAAAGGCATTGTGTGCCAAGGTTGGTCTTTGGTACTTCAAGTCCCATCATCCATGGTCCACCCTCCTCCAAACTGCAGTAGAATGTAGAGTGGGACATAGGGGCTCTGTGTGCCAAGTTAGGTATTTATTGTTCTTTGTTGGGGGCCACAGTGGCCTGTTGGAACAGAAGCATTTGAAAGTACTACAAATCCCATAATCCGTGGTCCACCTCCCCTAAACCTCTCCAGGATGTTAAGTGGGTAATGGGGGTTATGTTTGCCAAGTTTGGTCTTGAGCAGTCATTGGATGAGGGTCGCAGCACACTCGAGAAGTGAGTGGAGGTACTTCAAGTCCCATCATCCATGGTCTACCCTCCATACTGCAGTAGAATGTAGAGTGGATCATTGTTTGGGAAGTGAATCAGGTGAAAGTACTGTAAATCCCATCATTCATGGCCCATCCTGCCCTAAACCACACCAGGTTGTGAAGTGGGCCATTCGGCCTCTGTGTGCCAAGTTTGGTCCTGATTGCTGTGGGCCGCAGTGACTGACTGCCTGAGGCCTTTCCTTTTCCCTCTGCGTCACCTTAGAATTTTGGAATCTAGAAGCTGGCCAATCAGAGCCGGTTTTGCAAATACTCCCTCAGTGGCAACCAATCATGTTGTTTGAATGAAGAGGCTTTGATTCTTAGGTGCTGGCCAATCAGAGTCCTTTATGCAAATACTCCCTCAGTGGCAACCAATCCCCTCTGTCTGGTGCCTTAGAATGTTGGAGTTCTGAGGCTGGCCAATCAGAGTCCTTTATGCAAATAAACCCACAGTGGGAGCCAATCAGAAAGCTGCCACATATTCCTCCGCACCTCCCACCGCAAACACTGACTTTTATTATATACATAGATCTTCCAAGCAGGCCTAGGGAATCTTTCCTAAACCTGCAGCACTGTACATGTGTTTCTGTGGCGGAAGCTATTGAAATCAACATTTGGATTTCTTTGGTAATCCCAACTAGAGTAGATCTATCTATAAGTCTCAAGTACAGGCAGTTCCCGAGTTACAAACATTCAGCTTACAAACGATACCTAGTTAAGGATGGGGATGAGACAACAGGAAATGAAAGGAATCTCCCCCTCAGAAGGGGAATTCACTCCTGAAAGAATTATAACGAGAAAAAGGTGTCTCATCTGTAGCTTTATCAGCAATCCTTGTTTCCACAACAAGTCAAATTGTTCAAAATCCAGTTCTCACAGGGACAAAAAAATAATATTATGAATGATGTAGTATGTTGTATGTTCATATGACTTGTAAGCTGCTCTGAGTCCCCTTCGGGGTGAGAAGGGCGGCATATAAATGTCATAAATAAATAAATAAATAGGAATGGAATAACGACAATGAGACCGGACAACGTTTTTAACAAGGAGACACTATGAATTTATATTTATTGATTTGTTTAGTTTTTATTATATGTTATGTTTTTAATTATATTTATGATATTCTAAACATTGAATTTTATCCTGTTAACCGCCTTGAGTCGCCTACGGGCTGAGAAAGTCGGTATACAAATACAGTAAATAATGTAATAAATAAATAAATAATGAGGTGAAATCTTGTTTTGCACAGACAGCAAAGGAAACTCCACAGGGGTGTTAATCCTTGCTTATGCTATCCAAAACTCACTCTTTCTATGTGTATGTATGTATGTATGGCTTGAGTTACACTTAAAAATGTACCAGTTCCAATTTACATACAAATTCAGCTTAAGAACAAACCTACAAAACCTATGTTGTTTGTAACTTGGGTGGTACCTATATGTTGATTTACTTGTACCACAAAGGCTCCCACGTGGCTTAATGGATCTGGACTAAATTTAGCACATGTACCCTTCATTACCCAAATTAAAATAATCATGGATTTTCAAGTGCAACATCAACCTCGTTTTGGGGCAAGAGCCCCAAAAGTTTAAAAATCGCAGTATTTATATACAAACTAGCTGTACCCGGCACGCGTTGCTGTGCCCTTTTTAGGAGATGCGAGAAAGTCCAATCATCCATGGTGTGCCCTCCTCTAAACTGCAGTTGGATGGAGTGTGGGTCATGGGGGCATGGTGTGCCAAGTTGGGTCTTTATTGGTCTTGGTTCTGGGCCACAGTGGTCTGTGGGGAATGATGGGTTTTGAAGTACTACAAATCCCATTTTCCATGGTGGTACTTCAAGTCCCATCATGCATGGTCGGGGCTCTGTGTGCCAAGGTAGGTTACTGTAAATTCAGGCCATACACAATGTCCCATGAGCTGAGGCCTAGTTAGGGACAGCAAGTTAATGAAGCCTTACTGTCAATTCAGGCCATACACAATGTGCAATGAGCTGAGGCCTAGTCGGGAGAATCAAGTTAATGAAGCCTTACTGTCAATTCAGAGCGTAAACAGCTTCCCAGTAAGTGAGGCCTAGTTAGGGAAATCTAGTTAATGAAGTCTTACTGTCAATTTAGAGCGTAAACAATTTCCCAGTAAGTGAGGGCTAGTTAGGGAAATCAAGTTAATGAAGCCTTACTGTCAATTTTGGGCGTGGTCTGTGTTTTTTTGGGGTGTAAATTTTTCGGTTGGAAGTGATTTGGGTGTTTGTGTTGGGGATTGGCTCAGGCCTTTTCCTTATTTTGTTTTGGCAGTTTAATAAGGATCGGAATTTTCATGTTGGCTGGCTAGTGCAGCAGTTATGCAAATCCGCCCTTGTTGGCAGCCCATCATGTTGGTCAGAATGGAGAGGCTGGGTGAGTCTTTGGCTGCCCCGGAGGATGCTGGTAAATGTAGTTTTATTTTTACTCGTTGTTTTGGGGGCCTTTTAGGTTTTGGGGGGAAAGTTCCTTTGCTACAAACGTACCTTGCTTGAGGCCTATTTCTGTTGGCAAGTATTGTTATTCTGTGTTGTAAGGTTTCTTTGTTTGAGGTATACATCACATGACATGAACCTATTTATATAATAGATGATTAGCTACTGGCCTATAGGTATGTATGCAGTGCTCAGAGACAACCACAAGAGGGCAGTGTATAGATAGACAGAATTCAAAACGTTGGCACCATGTGTTCTACAATACAGCCCTGATGGCCACAGTTGAAACATCCACCCTATAACGAAATAAGCAATTTAATGAAGCTTTTTTATTTCGGAAATTGTTTGTGTGTGTATGCATGTGTGTGTCTTCCAAGAAAAGGCCAGATGAAGGAAGATAAAGGAAAGGAGGATAGGTGTAAGGGAAGAAAGAGAAAGGAAGGGAAACTGTTCAGCATTCAGGTCATGTATTGGCTACCTATTAATCTCATCTCATATTTTTAAAAAGACCAATAGCAAAATCTGTTTGTGTTGTCCATATCTGATTGGGAGGCTCATGTGACTAGTTCATTTAAATGTGTCACTTAACTTTTCTTTTCAGTGGATTTTACATATCCGTCTTTGGAAGAACCAGTTCCCCCTCCACTACCTGTTGTTCATGTAAAGCCTTCTGTGGTGGAAGTGACAGAGAGACCAGAACCCTCAAATGATCAGGAAAAGAAATTAGAGGCATTTAAACCACCAGTTTCTGGTGGCTCACTTGCTGTTGCTTTTAAGGGCGACAGTCCATCTTCCATTATCCCGCCGGTATCTGCCATGAAGATTATTCCTCAGGTGAGTAGATTTTAACAAGAAATCTTCGCTTAAACCACAATGTAATTATACAGGTATTTTTTTCCTATTGGTTGGAGGAACCTGCTTTTTAAAACATTGTACAAGTGGAGAATATATATATATATATACACACACACACGCTCTGATTGTAGTACAGTAGATACAATGTCAAACAATACCACCTAACTTGAACACAGAGAAGGGCATTCTCCATCATCGCCCCAGTTCTCTGGAACGCACTACCCCCGGAGGTTTGGGCCTTGCGTAATCTGTTGGCTTTTCGGAAGGCCTGCAAGTCTGCCCTATTCCGGCAGGCCTTTGAGTTGTAATGTGCTATCCCCTAGGACTTGTGTTATCGCTTAGGAATCCTTGTGGTTTTATTGCTGTTGTAGATTTGTTCTTTTATTGTGGTTGTTTGATGTAAATACACAATACTATCCCATACACAATTTAAAGGGGCAGACCGGTGTGTTGCACAAATCACAATACGCTTGATAGCAAAAAATCAGGATATAATCTTCTATAACATATAACATGTGGCTCTATGTCGAACCAATCTCACTTACAGTGCAATGTGTTAACATATATTGTAGAGCACAGTCAGTTATATAGCCCTTACAAACACTCTTTGGGCATCAAGACGCAAACATCCAGTCTGTGTACCCCTATGGGTAATCCGGAGCCTATTCACTCACGGATTGGGGACCAAGTCGATGGGGGAGTCTTCGGAGTAGAGTGAGCTGGCAACTGCTCGATGGGCAGGCACCTACGGCAAGAGGTAACGACGCCAGAAGGCCGTTTCGCGTTTACCACGCTTCCTCAGGGTGCAGGGTCTTTTAGCCGCTCCTCCCGGTATTATGGTCATCAACTCTAGACTCAGGGTCCAAACGGAAGGTAGCTGGGTGTGGAATAGCATAGAGTGAACATTGTGCTCCATGGCTAGAGAGTTCATTACAATATAAAATACAACAATATAAATCATCAAACACAGTTTACATCAGTACATACCGCGTTAGCGCTTCTTTTTACAAATCGCTGGTGCGAATGTCCTCCCGGGCTGGAAGCAGCACCGGGCTACTGGGTTAAGCAGTTTAAGTAGCTATTGGTTAAAGCGGCACAGGTGTGTTACAAGAGTAAAGTTTGGACCGACAACATTTCATTTAAACCGAATGGGGTTTCGCATGAAAATAATAAAATCCACTTTCTTTCTACAGTCAATAGTACCTTTTGTTTATCGCAGTGGGGGGGAAAATGTACCTTTTCTAGCCCTATTACTCTTAATGTTTGTGGATCTATCTTCATTTGGGCACAGTGTTGGTAAAATTCTGAGTCTGTGGATCCGCACCTTATTCTCAAAAGGTGCTCCATAATCCGGACTTTCAGACTTCTGGAGGTCATCCCGGTATAATATCTGTTACACCCACAACTACACAAGATCGCATAAATCACCCCGGTGGAGGTGCAGATTATTTCATCTCTGAGATGGAGTGTTCTACCTGTTCTTCTATTTTGGATAGTATTGCCCGCTATGAGTAAGGGGCAAATGGAGCAACCTCCGCATTTTTTTGTGCCAGGGTTAGGCACCTGTGTTCTGGGTGTGACTACATGGTTGCTATGTATGAGATATTCTCTCTGGTTTTTAGTGCGCTTGTATGCAACACAAGGAGGGGCTTCTAGTCCTGGTATGGCAGATACTAATGGCCAGAATTTCCTCACTATGCCTTGTATTTGCCTAGAATGCGGTGTTAGTGTGAGGGGCCATACCATTCTGGGTGTAGTGTTATTGCTTTCTTTGTGGAGCAATCTATTTCTCGGGATGGAGTCTGCTTTGCGTTTGGCTTGTTGTATAACTTGCCCTGGGTATCCTCTGTGTCTCAGATTTTGGGTGAGGGATAATGCATCTCGTTCATAGTGTCCTTCGAAGGATGAGTTCCTTTTTAGTCTGAGTAACTGCGAGTAAGGTAGACTCCTTTTTAATGATGGTGCATGGAAGCTATCATAGTGGAGTAGGGAGTTCCTATCAGTTGGTTTTCTAAAGTTTTGCACTTTAAGGCAGCCTTCATGTATGAATACATTCAGGTCAAGGAAATTTACTCCGGTTTTACTCATGGTGAATGAAAAATTAATGTTGTCGTGCCAGGAGTTCATCCAGGTCTTGAACATGTCCACCTGTACTGATTTGTCCAAAATTATAAAGATGTCGTCTATGAATCTATGATAGCTAAGAATATACTTAGCCATCGGGTTGGTGGGACTAGGATTGAGGTGTCTCGTTTCTAGATTGTTCATGAACAAGGCATAGTGAGGAAATTCTGGCCATTAGTATCTGCCATACCAGGACTAGAAGCCCCTCCTTGTGTTGCATACAAGCGCACTAAAAACCAGAGAGAATATCTCATACATAGCAACCATGTAGTCACACCCAGAACACAGGTGCCTAACCCGGGCACAAAAAATGCGGAGGTTGCTCCATTTGCCCCTTACTCATAGCGGGCAATACTATCCAAAATAGAAGAACAGGCAGAACACTCCATCTCAGAGATGAAATCATCTGCACCTCCACCGGGGTGATTTATGCGATCTTGTGTAGTTGTGGGTGTAACAGATATTATACCGGGATGACCTCCAGAAGTCTGAAAGTCCGGATTATGGAGCACCTTTTGAGAATAAGGTGCGGATCCACAGACTCAGAATTTTACCAACACTGTGCCCAAATGAAGATAGATCCACAAACATTAAGAGTAATAGGGCTAGAAAAGGTACATTCCCCCACTGCGATAAACAAAAGGTACTATTGACTGTAGAAAGAAAGTGGATTTTATTATTTTCATGCGAAACCCCATTCGGTTTAAATGAAATGTTGTCGGTCCAAACTTTACTCTTGTAACACACCTGTGCCGCTTTAACCAATAGCTACTTAAACTGCTTAACCCAGAAGCCCGGTGCTGATTCCAGCCCGGGAGGACATTCGCACCAGCGATTTGTAAAAAGAAGCGCTAACGCGGTATGTACTGATGTAAACTGTGTTTGATGATTTATATTGTTGTATTTTATATTGTAATGAACTCTCTAGCCATGGAGCACAATGTTCACTCTATGCTATTCCACACCCAGCTACCTTCCGTTTGGACCCTGAGTCTAGAGTTGATGACCATAATACCGGGGAGGAGCGGCTAAAAGACCCCTGCACCCTGAGGAAGCGTGGTAAACGCGAAACGGCCTTCTGGCGTCGTTACCTCTTGCCGTAGGTGCCTGCCCATCGAGCAGTTGCCAGCTCACTCTACTCGAAGACTCCCCATCGACTTGGTCCCCAATCCGTGAGTGAATAGGCTCGGATTACCCATAGGGGTACACAGACTGGATGTTTGCGTCTTGATGCCCAAAGAGTGTTTGTAAGGGCTATATAACTGACTGTGCTCTACAATATATGTTAACACATTGCACTGTAAGTGAGATTGGTTCGACATAGAGCCACATGTTATATGTTATAGAAGATTATATCCTGATTTTTTGCTATCAAGCGTATTGTGATTTGTGCAACACACCGGTCTGCCCCTTTAAATTGTGTATGGGATAGTATTGTGTATTTGCAGTCTGCTAGAGGAACATATCATATGTGTATTGGATTACGTTGTTTGATGTAAGCCGCCCCGAACCGGCTGGGAGTGGCGGCCAATAAATCTAACAAATAAAAAAATAAATTAAAGGAAGCACAAAGAGCTAAATAATTTTAGACCAGAAACGGGCATCAGTGATCACATTGTCTGTAGCTTTCAATGGTTCTTCCTCTGTGCATGAGACAGGGCATTGTGGGCAAGCATACAGATGCGGAGTTGTTTGTTCTGGTCCACAGTCGCAGAAGGTGAGCATTCTTTTAGGTAGTGCCATTTTGCCATGTAATCTTTTTATCCGCCAACTCCACTTCTGAGTCTGTTCAGGGACTTCCAGTTCTTGGTTAGCTCCTTGAGGAAGACCCTCATGGGGGATCATCCCGTTGGAATTGCCTGGTTTAGCTGCCCAGAGGAATATTCTTGCTGTTGCTGGAGGAACGTTTAGAGGAGTGGTGGTACTCAGGAAGCTTTTTCTTGATTTGAGTCTGTTGGGAGAAGGCTGATAACCCATACATTGTGTTGATTCACAGTGTTCAGCATATTTCTCTCGCAATTGGCAGCAACTTCTTGTTGTACATCAGGGGCAGGGGACAATGCCAGCTAGCTTATAAAGCAGGGCTCCTCAAACTGCACATTGCACATATCTTATTTGTAGTGCAAAAACACTTAAAACAATATAATAATAAAATTATGAACAATATAAACTTATTAGTATTTCAATGGGAAGTGTGGGCCTGCTGTTTGGTCTCTGGTGTGTTGTGGTGGATCCATGTTTCGTCTACGGCTACGAAACAGAGCAAAACCTTACCCATATTACGGTTGAACAACGCTAAACACTCCTGCGAAATTGTCGCACGATTGTGGTCGATTGTGAGCAAACGCGGCACCCATCTTGCAGAAAGCTTTCTCATACCCAAGTGATCATTTGAAATTGAAACCACTGAGCCACGTGAGATGCCTATGGCTTCCACAATCTTTCGCACTTTCCATCTTCGATCAGCCAACACCATATTGTGAATTTTTTCAATTGTTTCGGGTGTAGAGGCCTCAACTGGGCGTCCAGAACGTTCGGCATCTTCCGTGCTTGTACAGTAAACCACTTTTTCACCATTGAAATTGATGGTGCAGAGTCCCCATAGTATTTATCAAGCTTAGCCTTGGTTTGAGTGATGGTTTTTTCTGCAAAAATTAATACTTAATGAGAACACAAAATTAACTTTTTTTTCCATTTTCTCCTCAAATCACGTGGTAGTCTGTTATCAATGGCTGGCAAACACACACTAAATGATGCAGCTTGTTCAAATTTTGACAGGAGTCAACAGACAGACGCGTGTTGACAGGAACAGTGTTGCCCTTTCAGTTAAGAGGCGGGAAATTCAACAAGTCACAGACTTCCTGACCTGCCCTTGTAGTTTGTCTTATATGGTCACATGAGTTTGTGTCACATGCAGAGTATATTCTTTAATTGTGTTGAAATGTTTCTACAAAAATTAGACCAAATACAACTAAAAATATGTCTAAATGAGTTCATCTCATGTAAAAAATATGCTTTTTAATTGGGTTGAAATGTTTCAACAAAACAAAGATGTGTCAATGATTTTTTTTCAATTGATCCAGGTTGATCGTACAAAAAAGCCTTTGACAAAAATTTCAGACGGTGATGATAAGCCGAAAGCTGACAGCCCAGTTATTGGTAAGCTGCCTATTTCAAATGGGAAAGTGGTCCCAGACCGCTCTAAGAAGCCACAATTGGATGCAAAGGTCAGCCTGAACGAAGAAGAGAAAATCCACATCCCTGGAGAAAAAGCTTCTCAACTAGAAAAAAACAGGCAGGAAAAAGAGCTGCAGGAAGAACAGAAAGAGGAGCCAAAACAGACAAAGCACGACCAAGAACCAACGGCGAAAGAGGAACAGGAAAAGAAGGAAGGCAAAGAAGCTCTTTTGAACGAAAAAGAGCAGGCCAGTAGAACAGGGGAAAAACAAGAGATGGAAAAGGCACCCAAAGAGTTAACAGACTTTAAAAAGACAAGTAAAATTGTGAGCGAAACTCCTGAAGTGAAAAAAAACGACAGTGAGAAAGCAAAGGTGACCTGGACGCCAGAAATGCAGAGGCACAAATTTGCAGAGGATTCCCGCACCTCTGTGAGGGGCGATGCTGTCTCTAGCAAGGTGAGTGGTGCAGTTCATGTAAAATTCCCAGCAAAACACTGTGACCAAAGCCAGGGGGAAAAGGCTGCATTGTGTTCTAGGCCCTGCCGCATCGTGGAGCAATTGTGACTTAGCAGCAGCGTGGTATAAAATAAATGCTACATATAGGAAACTTGTACACACATACACACACTTCACTATACCTGACAAAGAGAGAAAGGAATGCCCCAGTATTTGTTTCCTCATTGGCTGGAGGGGCATAACAAAACCTTCCTGATACAGTGGGTGGCTGTGAGTTTTTCGGGCTGTATGGCTGTGTTCCAGAAGCATTCTCTCCTGACGTTTTGCCCACATCTATGACAGGCATCTTCAGAGGTTATGTGGTTTGTTGGAAATTAGGCAAAGTGAGATTTACATATCTGGAATGTTCAGGGTGGGAGAAAGAACTCTTACCTGTTTGAGGCAAGTGTGAATGTTGGAATTGGCCACCTTGATTAGCATTGAATAGCCTTTCAGCTTCAAGGTCTGGCTGCTTACTGCCTGGGGGATCCTTTGTTGGGAGGTGTTAGCCAGCCCTGATTGATTCATGTCTGAAATTGCTATATTTTCTGAGTGGTCTTCTTTACTTAATGTTCTGATTTTAGCTAGCATATTAGACGGTTGAGCTCACTAAACGAATACAACATCACTGAAAGTTTCTTTTTCAACATCTCTTGCAGCAGACTGAGATTAAACACCAAGCAGAAACTCAAAAGCCAGGAGATGTTAGCGAAGATACTGAACACGAGTCTGAAAAAAATAAAGTAAATGCTTTGTGGGGTGTTCTCTGCATAGCGGCTGGAACGTAGAGCAGATGTCGTAATGTCACCTTGTTTTATATCATGTGCCATTTAACTACTTTCATGGAACATGGAACCATTTGTGTTAACTTTTCATAAAATACTAGCAAATTCAGTAGATGTGCCAATGTCATTCCACGGTATTTCCATAGCTGACTGTGTGTGGTGACTTTTCTGTGTGTTTGTGAAGTAAACAAACCATTTGTAAAGTCAGTTAAGAGTAACAGAACTTAAGATGGAGCCTTTATGTGTCTTGGTTTCAGTAGCACTGATTTCAGCATAGCCCTAGTAATAGATTTTGTCTTTCACTCCTCCACCCTCCATGAAATCGGAATGAAGAATTGAGAAAAAAATCATTATGTGCTGAAATTAATGGCAAGTCAAAGTATCTTTGGGTCTTATTCTTGATCTCTCTTTTCTTTAGTCCCAGCGGGAGCCATTAACAAGAGCACGGAGTGAGGAGATGGGGAGAATTATACCAGGATTGCCGGCTGGCTGGGTTAAAGTGAGTATAATGTCTAATGTTCTGGACTGTTTGTGCCTTGGCTCTCAATTTCTCCTCATTTCTTATTCTAGGAAATATATCGCAAATGATAATATACAATACTCAGATAACCATTTAAGATTAAGAAGAGAGATGGATTTAAAACTAATATGCATTAGCAGGAGTCGCTTTGTAGGCCATTGAAATAGGTTTCCTAATCGAGACCTGGTGTATGGGCCTCAAACCATTTAAAGACTTTACAGCAGGGGTGGGCAATTATTTTTTCCACATTTCCACGAGTGCCAAAAAATATTATGGGGGGCCGCACCTAAAGGCTGAACTACACTTTAATCTACTTTATGTATTTATTGATTTCCTATATTTATTATATATTACACATCATTAATATTAACATATTAATATATCAATAATATTCATATATTATTAATATTAATATTATAATTATTGTATTATAGTATATATTTATACATTATAATATATTGAAATTATAATATAATATAACATTATATTTATATTATTATTATAAAATTATTATAAAATAATAATAAAAACCACTAAAATAAAATGAAATTCAAGAAGACAAGGTACAAACCAAGATGGAGGCTGACATCCTCAAGAGAGGAAGGATCCCAAGATGGAATGGCCCAATGGACCCAGCCCAGAGGATGGCAAAGCTGACTCAACAGAGCAGAGCAGCAGACGATCGGAGGCTGCAGACCTCCACCCGCTCTCGCCCCCAGCCGTTCCATCAGAGGCATTCCCGATCGGCTGATCGCCCTGCCATGGAATGCCTGCCATCCCGGCTTTGGAGTGCCTGCCATCCTGGGAGGTGATCCGGACCTGCAGCGGGAGCAGTCGGTGACCTGCGCCGGCTGATCGCCCTGGCGACCTGGAAGACGATCAAGTCTTCTGGGTTGCCAGGGCGATCAGCCGCAGCAGGTCGCCGATTGCTCCTGGTGCAGGACCGGATCACCTCCCGGGATGGCAGGCACTCCAAAGCCGCCGCTCCTCCGATCGTTCTCTGGAGCGGCGGGCTGTCTGCCGACGCAGGCCCCACAGCCCGTGATGGGATGGCGGCAGCCCTTCCTCTTGCAGAAATGGCCCCGCCCCCGACGCCCTTCTCCCCAGGCCGGTCAGAATCGGCCGGCGGTTCACATCCGGATCACGGACCGCAAGATGCCCAGGTCTGCTTTACAGTAAATACCAACACTTTTAATTAGATGTGGAAACAAAGGGAGAAATTTAAGCAGTGGCATATTGTAATTGTGTGAGATAGTGCATGTTAAGAACTTAAGTGCCCTATTTTGAAATAATAGTAGTAGTAGTAGTGATGATGATAATAATGCTAATATACTTTATTTAATAATAATTTACTTTATTTATATTCCGCCCTGTCTCCCTGAGAGGATTCAGGACAGATTACAGTACACTTATATGGCAAACATTCAATGCCACTATACAATTAACAAAGACAGACAGTACAGAAACAGAGGTCAAGCCTTCCCATCTTTTTCCATCTCTGGCATCTGGAGGCTATGTTGACTCCGGCCACCGGGGCAGTGCTGTCACTCCATCTTCCATGCCGAGGAGCTTTGCCGTTTTCAGACGCTCTCCTAATCGAATCGCCGGCATGTCCACATGGGCACCTTTTATTACCTACCCACCAAAGTGGTACTTATTTATCTACTCATGTTGCTGTTTTCAAACTGCTAGGTGAGCAGAAGCTGGGCTAGTGGTCAGGAGCTCACCCCAACCCAGGCTTGAACTGTCAGCCTTTCGACTAGCAAGATTTTCTGCAGCTGGCAGTTTAAATCACTATACTAAAGCTTGTCTGGAGCGAAAGAGCCATCCATATATGAATTCTCTCCTGTCACTGCTAGGCAGGGGTCATGTGACAAAATAATTGCTTTTATAGTGCATTCACTATGCCCGTCTCTCAATTATTTCCATTGCCTTCACCTTGTGAGATTCTCTTGCACTAATTTTGAATTGTTTACTTCTCTCTTACTTTACTATTGCATTTCTGGTGCTGAATTTTTAAAATCAAAACTTCAGCCATTTTAGTCCTAGAGGTGCTTCCATACACCTCTGTACCTTACCATCTCCTGCAACCTTTTTCTTAATGATCTGATACTACAGTGGGGAAATCTTTCTTTAAATCCACCGTTAATATTATGAAGGCTGTTCATGTTGTTTTAATTAATTAATTAATTAATTAATTAATTAAAAACTTTTATATCCCGATCTTCTCCCCTCTGTAGAGAGACTCAGACCGTCTCATAGCAAGAATCCAATGCTACTAGTACAAATTAAAACAACCTACACCATACAAGATTAAAATACAATAAATAGATAATACAATAGATAAAATGCATATAAGCCAAATCGCCACACTAGAATCATGTTTAAGTGCCTCTTCTGGGACCAGGACCGGACAAAGGTAAAAAATTATAGTAAGCCAACTTTTTTTTGGTGCCCCCTGTGTCTTCAGTGCAGTGATGATTGCGCGTGCACCGGAGCACACATGCGCGAAACTAGCTGTTTGCGCATGCTAGTTTTGCGCATGCGCTATTGGGATCGAGTTACTATGGTGGAGGGAATAGCGAAACTCACTCCCAAGACGATGAAAAGAACGGGGGAACATTTTGCAGCCGGGGTGGAGCCTCCTGCCTCCGGGTGCAAAATGTTCCTTGGCTTGTCCTTTTCGGCCTCTTGGGAGGTCGTTTAGCAACTCCCCCACCAGAAGCGCTCGGTTCCAATGGCGCATGCGTGAAAGTTTCACACATGCACTATTAAAACAGAGCACTCCCAAGAGGATTTTGCAGCCGGGGCGGAGGCTCCCGGCCACACGCCGGCCAGCCGCAGCAATGATGCGCCGAACCATGATGCGCCCTTGGCCACGTGGCGCCCTGAGGTGGCCGCTTACTTTGCCTCCACTAAGATCCGCCCCGGTCTGGAACTATCTTCCCAGAGGAAGTATTTGCATGTTCCTCTAGCAGCCTTCCAGCAGTTCATCACTTCCTAATGTGGAACTTACTACTGTGTCGAGGGCTTACATTAAACTACTATATGGGATATGAAATGTGGTTGAAAGCCTTTATCTTCATGATACATTGGTCTCTTAGCATTTTCAGACCTTCCCATGTCTGGAGCAACAGGGAGACTATTTTGTTCTATAAATGCTGTGTTGGAGGTGTAACTTACCTGGTTGCCAGATATTTCAGATTTGGACTTGTATGCCTTTTTAAAAGGTGCTACTGCAGGCTTGGGCAAACCTTGGCCCTCCAGGTGTTTTGGACTTCAACTCCCACAATTCCTAACAGCCTCAGGCCCCTTCCTTTTGCCCTCAGCCGCTTGCCGGCTGAGGGGCAAAAGGAAGGGGCCTGAGGCTGTTAGGAATTGTGGGAGTTGAAGTCCAAAACACCTGGAGGGCCAAGGTTTGCCCAAGCCTGTGCTACAGCATATTGTTCCTTCTTAAATTGTTTTCAAAAGCAGCTATATATTTATTCGTATTTCACATCAAGATTTTGGAAGTCAGATCTAACGTTTCCTTTCCCGCCCCTCCTTTTTATGCACTTTTCATTTGAAGTTTCTTGATCCAATTACCGGGACATTCCGCTACTACCACTCTCCGACCAACACAGCTCATATATATCCACCGGAAATGACTCCGTCAGCCACTCCACCTTCCACCCCTCCGACTCATAAACCCAAACCTCGGGCTGCGGATCAGCGGGAGAGAGAGCACTCCAAATTGAAGCGCTCTTACTCCTCGCCAGACATAACCCAGGCCATCCAGGAGGAAGAGAGGAAGAAAGTCACCATCACCCCCACCATCAATCGTGAGAATAAGTATGTCTTCTGCAAACACTCTCATTTGTGTCTTCTTTTTTTCGTCTATAAGCTGACTGCTAATTTTTTTGGAAGATATCAAGAAATATAGGCCAAATCATGTATGTGCTTGTCCTTGTGTATATAATACTCTGAATTCAGGATTTTATTGCCTAGAATTGAATAATTTATTATATAATCTTTTAATTTTTAAAAAACATATAAGTATCAGGAAGGACTAGAAACTCTCGCTTGACCTTGCTTTCTTGTCTTCTGTGAAAATGATTCAGCCAAAATTAAGTATATTTGGTGTCTTCTTAGCACAAAAAAGAGGTTAATTGTGTACTTGCTTTGACTAGATCACCAATCTAGCCTTTGAATTAAAATTTCATGGGATGTGTTACAAATAAATAAATAAATAATACTTTATTTATATTCCGCTCTATCTCCTCAAAGGGACTCAGGGCGGATACAAATAAGTATAAATAACACTTTGTAGCCCCATTTCTTAAGGTTAGTTCTGCATCTTCTGGTGCCAGAACACAGTCTGTTCAGTGCTTTATTTTTTTTATTTATTTACTTTATTTATATTCCGCTCTTCTCACCCCGAATGGGATTCAGAGCGGATTACAGGTACACATACTTAGCAGACAATCCCTGCCGTTTTCACAGGCACACATATAGACGAACAGAGGCAAACTCTGGCCACCAGGGGGAGCTGACGCACTCCTTATCTCTCAGTGTCCCCAGCGGCCCTTCTGCATTCATCAGCGTTCCTGGAGTTCTTTAATGGCCTCATAATTCAGTCAAAATTTGCTTTCCAAGTTGCCCAGTCTTCTCTGTGCCCAGAAGGTGTTCCTGCGAGTATCTCTGTAGATCTTAGGAATCAGATCAAGATCTGTTTCTTAATTTAAGTCATTGGCATGCTGGCTGATATCCGAACAGAGGATGGGCTGAGGATGTCAATGCCTTGGCCCTTTCATTGCTGGCTGCTACTTCCCGGCAGATATCAGATGGTGCAATACCGGCCAAACAGTATAATTTCTCCAGCAGCGTAGGGCGTAGACATCCTGTGATAATGTGGCATGTCTCATTAAGAGCCACATCCACGTTTTAATGTGATGAGATGTATTCCACACTGGGCATGCGTATTCAGCAACAGAGTAGCAAAACGCAAAGGCAGAATTCTTAACTGTATCTGGTTGTGATCTCCTGGTCGTGCCAGTCAGCTTTTGCACGATATTTCTAGCACCCACTTTTTGCTTGATACTCAAGCAGTGCTTCTTGTAAGTCAGAGCACGATCCAGAGTGATTCCCAGGTATTTTGGTGTGCTGCAATGCTCCAGTGGGATTCTTTCCCAGGTGATCCTCAGAGCTCGAGATGCTTGTCTGTTGTTAAGGTGAAAAGCACATGTCTGCATTTTAGATGGATTAGGAATCAGTTGGTTTCCCAGTAACAGGCAGTAAGAGCACCTAAAGCTTCGGAGAGCTTTTGTTCAAAGCTCCCTGCTTGAGTGGTGATGGCATGATCGTCAGCATAGATTAAACTCTCTGTCCCTTCTGGCATTGCTTGATCATATGTGTAAATGTTAAAATTATAAACCTTTTAAAAAGTTAAACACCAAATGTTATATCATTCTAGCATTATTGTTTTCCTTTTCAGACCAGTAAGCTATCCTAAAGCTGAAATCTCAAGGCTTTCTGCATCTCAGATTCGTAATCTCAACCCTGTCTTTGGGGGAATGGGACCAGCGCTCACAGGACTTCGAAATTTAGGAAATACTTGCTATATGAACTCCATCTTACAATGCCTGTGTAATGCCCCACATCTAGCAGACTACTTCAACAGAAATTATTATCAAGTTGATATCAACCGGTAATTTTTAAAAATTGTCTTGAGTTGCTTTCATTGATTTACGCTTGACTGCAGAACTTGTTATTGCAAAATGTCTATAAAGATGTGTCTTTAGTGAAATTTTAATGTTTTCTAAAATGTTATTTAGGACCCCAAAATAACATTTTAAGCGCCTGAGGCTGTTAGGAATTGTGGGAGTTGAAGTCCAAAACACCCGGAGGGCCGAAGTTTGCCCATGACTGTGCTATCACTACTATCACTATAAAATTATAAACTATTACACTATGAACCCTTGAAAAAATCTGTTGGTTTGAAAATGTCATTCCTGTTTAATTGTGTCTATCTACTATAAAGTAGTTATTCTATCTCTTTCTGTGGTTTTTGTCTTTACAAACTCTCTGTCTGTCTGTGTTTGTCTATCTCTCTTTCTATGTCTCGCTCTCTGTGTATCTCTACCTTTCTCTGTATCTGTCTGTCTGTCTATCGATCTGTCTCTCTATCTGTATGTATCTCTGCCTTTCTCTATTTATTTGTCTCTTTCTGTCTGTCTGTAGCTCTCTGTCTGTTTTTCTCTCTATTTCTTTCTCTGTGTGCCTCTCTCTCTATCACTCATTCTCTCTCTCTCTATCACTCATTCTCTCTCTTTCTCTCTCTCTCTCTCACTGTCTGTGTATCAATCTCCCTATCTCTCTCTCTCTCTTTCTGTCTATCTCTCTGTGTCTCTCCAGGACTGTCTCTATCAGTCTATCACTCATTCTCTCTGTTTCACTCTCTCTACCTCTGTCTGTGTCTCTGTCTGTCTTGTGGTGGGGGGGGGCAGGCAGGGGAACGTAGGTGGGAGGATGGGAAGACAGGTGGGTCCTTCCTGTACCCACCAAAGGCTCTGGTCGGCTCCTTACCTCATCCACCCTCGCTTCTGTAGTCGGACAGGGCCATGGGACTACAGTTTCCAAAAGGCCCGCCGCGGCCACTTCCCTTCCTGCCCTGTCTCCACCCCTGTTTCCCAGTGAGCCGCGCGGAGGGGGAGGAGGGGCTAAGGAGGGAGGAGGAGGGGCTAAGGAGGAGCCGGCTCGGTTTCTCCTCCTTAGCCCGGCCCCCTCCCTTGCTACACCCACGGCGCGGCCGCCGCTGTTCCGGAGGGGCGGCCGTGCCGTGGATGGAGGGAGGAGGCGGGGCTAAGGAGGAGCCGGCTCGGTTTCTCCTTAGCCCAGCCCCCTCCCATGCTGCATCACGGCACAGCCGCGCTGTTCCCGGAACAGCGGCGGCCGTGCCGTGGATGGAGGGAGGGAGGAGGCGGGGCTAAGGAGGAGCTGGCTCAGTTTCTCCTTAGCCCGGCCCTCCCCCTTGCTGCATCCACGGGCGCAGCCGCCGCTGTTCTGGAACAGCGGCGGCAGGTGGCGTGGATGAGAGGAGGAGGCGGGGCTAAGGAGGAGCCGGCTCGGTTTCTCCTTAGCCCAGCCCCTCCCTTGCTACATCCCCGCGGCCGCCACTGTTCCGAACAGCAGCGGCCGTGCCGTGGATGGGAGGAGAGGAGGAGGCGGGGCTAAGGAGGAGCTGGCTCAGTTTCTCCTTAGCCCGGCCCCTCCCTTGCTGCATCCACGGCGCAGCCGCCGCTGTTCTGGCACAGCGGCGGCCGCGGCGTGGATGGAGGGTGGGAGGAGGCGGGCTAAGGAGGAGCCGGCTCGGTTTCTCCTTAGCCCAGCCCCCTCCCTTGCTACATCCCCGGCGCGGCCGCCACTGTTCCGGAACAGCGGCGGCCGTGCCGTGGATGGAGGGAGGGAGGAGGCGGGGCTAAGGAGGAGCTGGCTCTGTTTCTCCTTAGCGGGCCCCCCCCTGCTGCATCCCGGCGCGGCCGCCGCTGTTCGGAACATCGGCGGCCGTGCCGTGGATGGAGGGAGGGAGGAGGCGGGGCTAAGGAGGAGCTGGATCAGTTTCTCCTTAGCGGGCCCCCTCCCTTGCTGCATCCACGGCGTCGCTGGCGCTGTTCCGGAACAGCGGCGGCCGCGGCGTGGATGGTGGGAGGGTTGAGTAGGGGCTAAGGAGGAGCCGGCTCGGTTTCTCCTTAGCCCGGCCCCCTCCCTCCATCCACGGCGCCCCCGCCGCTGTTCCTGAGGAGGAGGAGGCGAGGGTGAGTGTTGGCTGCCATGCGCGAACGTTCTAAGCGTTCGCGCTGGCAGCGTGCGGGCCGGATGGGAATTCCCTTGGCGGTTTTTGGGGGCTGGTTTTTTAGGGTGTTGGGAGGTACCTAGGGTCTGTTTTTTGGGTCCTTTAGGTACCTTATTGTATGGTTGTGTAGGCTGTCGATTTTAGTGCTTCTGTGTTTTATGGTTGCTTTGTCTATGATCGTCAATCCACGACCGTGTCAAAATTATATATATAGATTACACTATGTAACAAAACTTGAAAAAAAATCTGTTCCTGGTTTGAAAATGTCATTCCTGTTTAATTGTGTGGATACTTACTATAAAGTAGTTATTCTAATCCAAAAACTTGGTTTTTGTAGCTGGTACAAACTATGCTGACTTGGTTGAGACTCTATGACAGGCCTGGGCAAACTTCGCCCCTCCAGGTGTTTTGGACTCCAACTCCCACAATTCCTAACAGCCGGTAGGCTGTTAGGAATTGTGGGAGTTGGAGTCCAAAACACCTGGAGGGGTGAAGTTTGCCCAGGCCTGCTCTATGAGACGTTCATTGAAAAACTATACCAAAATGTGCTGCGGGGTGTCATTTTTCCATGGTTTTTATGATGGAATAACATAATTTGATGGAATGACATATTCCAGGAACAAAAATTGTGTTGCATAGTATTATTGTTTTAAACCTGTATGGAATCATACTCAAAATATAATAGGAGTGTATGCATTAGCATAGTAACTTATATCCCCCATCTCTCTAAATTTGAAGGACCTTTCCAAGAAAATTGAAATAATTATTTGATGCTGTCTAGTGCCTTAAATATTGAGTTAAGTCTTGGGGGTCTGTGGCTGTAAAAGGTACTTAAAGGGGTGTCCGTGGTGAAGAAAAGGTTGAGAACCACTGTTGTACAGCCCTGAACAGCTAAATCAGTATTCTCCAGTATAGGTGAAATATAGACTTATAGTTCTCGTAGAACTGGTGGGTTACATTAAAGTTTCGGATTTTTTTCTGCCTTAAAAATGTCAGCCACCAAGTTCTTGCGTCAATTGCAGGTCGAACTTCCTGGGGCACAAAGGCGAGGTGGCAGAGGAGTTTGGCATCATCATGAAAGCCCTCTGGGCTGGACAATACCGATATATCAGTCCCAAAGACTTCAAGATGACCATTGGGAAGATCAATGACCAATTTGCAGGGTACAGTCAGCAGGACTCTCAAGAGCTGCTTTTGTTTTTAATGGATGATCTCCATGAAGACTTGAATAAGGTAAGTTTGGTTACACAATTCATTGGAAGGGGAGAATTGCAAAGCAGTGGCATAAGGCTTCACACATTGCACCAAACCGTACATTGAGTAAGCAGAGCACAGCCCTCTTCTCCGTGCAGAGTTACATATTCTCTCCCTGACAATTTTATAGAATGCTGACGAGATCAACTTCCAGGGATTCGAGTTGAGGCAGCTATAGCATACGTATAAGAAGGATTTCTGTTCCATATTTCTATCCATGCACTAGTCCTGGGACTTCTGTTATCAGCAGGATATTGACTTTTCTTTACTATTAAGTCCCTACTTAGGAATTTAAACTGACCACCATAGAGTAATAGAGTTGGAAGAGATCTCGTGGGCCATCCAGTCCAACCCCATTCTGCCAAGAAGCAGGAAAATCACATTCAAAGCACCCCCGACAGATGTCCATCCACCCTCTGTTTAAAACCCTGCAAAGAAGGAGCTACCACAATACTCTGTGGCAGAGAGTTCCACTGCTGAACAGCTCTCACAATTAGGAAATTCTTCCTAATGCTCAGGTGGAATCTCCTTTCCTGTAGTTTGAAGTTATTGCTTTGCATCCTAGTCTCCAGGGCAGCAAAAAACAAGCCTGCTTCCCCCTCCCTATGACTTCCTCTCACATCTTTATACATGGCCCTCATCATCTCTCTTCTCAACCTTCTCTTCTTCAGGCTCAACATGCCCAGCTTTTTAAGCCGCTCCTCATTGGTCTTGTTCTCCAGACCCTTGATCATTTTAGTCGCCCTTCTCTGGACACATTCCAGCCTGTCAACATCAATAAAGACATAAATCATACAGAGACTGCAGTGTGCAGCAAAAAGTGTTTCTGCCCTTTCTTGCTACAGGAAAACATAAAATTATTTTCCGTGGCTAGGAAGTAGGGGTGATTGATCCAAGAAAAAAAGTTTTGAAACTTGTTTCGGATCTAATTGCAGCTGTCATTTCGGATTATATGGACTTCCGAAAAATTTCCGATAAATTTCAAAATTGATTCAGAAGTATTTCCGAAATTTGGAAGTCTTCGGAAATGGCATCCGCTTTCAAAAACGGGCAAAAAAACCATTTTTTGAAGGGAGAGTCAGCTGTTAGCCACCAGCCAATGAGCAATCAGCAAGAAAATTCGGAAATTTCATCTGGAATTTGGAATTTTGAAATTTGAAATTTCGGAATTCCTGTTGGGATGGTTGCTCTCGCAATTGCTAATAATGTCAGAAGTATCCGAAAAACTTCTGAAATTTGGGCATATCCGAAATTGTAGAACAGCCCTAATAGGAAGGTATTTTTGAGATCAAATATCCCTCTCCAAGGGCAGATTTCTCACTCTGCCCTTATTGAAAGATATCCAACCGCTCCCCTGACCAGAATTGCAGCTTTATTTCTCCTGTAAATTAGTCTCTACCATTGGTTTTTAGCCGTGTCTATTTACATATCCAGTTAGTAATGTTCTAGGCATAGGACCCAATTTGTCAGGTTTAGAAGCTGCAAGACCATTAGATGCTGATCAGGTTGGCCAGTTGCAACATTCAAAGGCATCCTCAGAGGTTGTGAGGTTTGTTGGTAACTAGGCAAGTGAGGTTTATATATCTGTGGAATGTCCAGGGTGGGAGAAACCCTGGACTGCAGTCTGCACTACAGTCTCCCTACCTGAGCTAGCCGGGGTGGTCTCGAGCCTGGTGTTGGAGGCCAAAAGGCCGAACAGGGCATAGGGTTACAGCCTGTGTTAGACGGGGTTACACTCCCCCTGAAGACGCAGGTTCGCAGTTTGGGTGTGATCTTGGACTCATCGCTGAGCCTGGAACCCCAGGTTTCGGCGGTGACCAGGGAAGCATTTGCACAGTTAAAACTTGTGCGCCAGCTGCGCCCGTACCTTGTGAAGTCTGACTTGGCCACGGTGGTCCACGCTCTGGTTACATCCCGTGTAGATTATTGCAACGCTCTCTACGTGGGGTGGCCTTTGAAGACTGTTCGGAAGCTGCAACTAGTCCAATGGACAGCAGCCAGGTAGATAACAGGAGCGGCATTCAGAGAGCGTACAACTCCCCTGTTGTGCCAGCTCCACTGTCTGCCAGTTTGCTACTGGGCACAATTCAAAGTGCTAGCTTTAGCCTTTAAAGCCCTCAACGGTTCGGGTCCAACTTACCTGTCCGAACGCATCTCTCCCTATGAACCATTGAGATGTTTAAGATAATCTGGAGAGGCCCTGCTCTTGGTCCTGCTTTCTTAGCAGGCGCGATTGGAGGGGACGAGAGACGGGGCCTTTTCAGTGGTGGCTCCTTGGCTTTTCAGTGGTGGCTCCCTCCCTAGAGACATCAGATCGGCCCCTCCCTCCTGACATTTCACAAGAAAGTCAAGACCTGGCTGTTTGAGCAGGCATTTCCTGATGAAATGTAATGGTTTAATTAGATATATGGAATGACGACGATGTGACGGAAACTGATTTCAACATGACGCTGAGACTGCAATTGTATGTTTTTAATTGTTAATTTGTTATATGATTTTTGTTTGTTTGTTTGCTTGTGTTGTATTGAGGGCAGAGACTGCTTGTGTTAACCGTCCCGAGTCACCTTTGGGCTGAGAGGGGTGGTATAGAAACGTGACAAATAAATAAAGAAATAAAGAAGCTTCAGGGCTATTCAATACTAACCAAGGTGGCAAGTTGCAACATTCACACTGGCCTCAAACAGAGTTCTTTCTCCCACCTTGGACCTTCCACAGAGATATAAACCTCACTTGCCTCGTTTCCAACAGACCTCACAACCTCTGAGGCTGCCTGCCATAGATACGGGCGAAACATCAGGAGAGAATGCTTCTGGGACATGACCATACGGCAGGCCTGGGCAAACTTCGGCCCTCCAGGTGTTTTGGACTCCAACTCCCACAATTCCTAACAGCCTACCGGCTGTTAGGAATTGTGGGAGTTGGAGTCCAAAACACCTGGAGGGCCGAAGTTTGCCCAGGCCTGCCATACAGCCTGGAAAACTCACAGCAACCCAACATCCACATCATTTTCCTTGCGAGCTTTTAGAATTCCTTCTTTCATTTACAGAGTTCAGTGTGAAACTATAAATTATATATGCTTTTTCAGTTTTGTTCCCTTCTATTTTTTTTAACAAATACTTTGATGTCCACTTAGAAAGTAAGTATGCTAATGTTTAATTAGTATTATTATTCATCTTGTGTCTGGTGCATAGATACCTAGTTTGAACATCAGTGCGGTAGAAAAAAAATCACTCTTCATTTCACTCTCAAGTGCTGATGTTACTATTCTGTCTTTTTGTGCCTGTTGAGAACAAAACTTACCACAAAGGACATTTTAAATACCATCTGTGTGCCTTGGTCCTTCAAATCCATTGTTGTATCTTGGCCACATAAATGGTGAAACTAATTTGTTGAGACAAGTGTACTACTTCAACCTGCTGCTTACTACTTATTTAAGCCTCTCCCATATGAAATTTAAAAATCCCTGAAGATAGAAAGTTAATACATCTAGGAATGGTTGTGGTCCAGACTTTTGCCACAGTAGTTCATGCTCTGGTTACATCCGATATAGATTACTGCAATGCTCTCTACGTGGGGCTGCCTTTGAAGACTGCTCAGAAGCTTCAATTGGTCCAACGGACAGCTGCCAGGTTGATAACAGGAGCGGCACTCAGGGAGCGTACAACTCCCCTGTTGTGCCAGCTCCACTGGCTACCAGTTTGCTACCGGGCACAATTCAAAGTGCTGGTTTTGGCCTTTAAAGCTCTAAACGGTTCTGGTCCAACTTACCTGTCCCAACGCATCTCTCCCTATGAACCATCAAGATGCTTAAGATCATCCGGAGAGGCCCTGCTCTCGGTCCCGCCTGCTTTGCAGGCGCGCCTGGCGGGGACGAGAGACAGGGCCTTCTCAGTGGTGGCTCCTTGGCTCTGGAACTCCCTTCCTAGTGACATCAGATCGGCCCCCCTCCTTCCTGACATTTCATAAGAAAGTCTTGACTTGGCTGTTCGAGCAAGCATTCGCAGACGAACTTAAATTAATTGAGATCAAAGGATTAGTATGACGACGAAACGGAAACCGATTTTAAGATTGTGGAGCTGAGATTTGTATTTTGTAGTTTTAACTGTTAATGTATATGGTTTTTAATATGTCTTGTTTTTATCTTATTATGATGTATTGTATATGGGCACTTGCTGCCGCTTGTTCACCGCCTCGAGTCGCCTTTGGGCTGAGAGAGGCGGTATAGAAGCATAGCAAATAAATGTGGTCTCTAATCACAGAAGTTGTTGGGCAAGTGGCTTATTAACAAAAGACCCTCCTCATAAACATATAGCAGAGTAACTTAGCAGCAGCAGCGCGACCCAGTGCCAGGAGCCCAAAGCGATAAAAAGGACTACAACACACAGGCCGATGTTATATCTTCCATAGGAGGCTAAATAATATGGTTGCACTATTTCCAAGAACAAGGTTTCCATGACACAAATAAAGTTCAGCCTTCACTCTGGAGTTTCACACACGAGGCCTTCTCATACCGAGGCCTACCTCACAATCAGGCCTACTAACGAAGCGGCCTCTTCTCCCACTGAGGCGACCTCTCATACCGAGAGGCTTCTCTCACACTTGAGAGCTCTCTCAGACTGAGGCATTACTAAGCAACAGGCACACCTGCTTACATTGAACCACAGCTTTTCTGAGTCACTGCATCCATTTAACCTTTTCAGTGCTTGACTCAGATTTTTGTAACCAAAAATACCTAGTTTATTTTTAATATTTCTGACAGAAGTCCCCGTCATTTCATAGAACTGAATAATATTTACCAGGGTAAATTTCCACAGTATACAGCTGAACAGTGTGCTTTTCTTCATCCTCTTCCCTTAGCTTCCCACAAGACTTGTACTATATTTTTCATGAGAAAAAAACTATATTTCTGATGAGAAAAAAACATATATTTCTGATGAGAAAAAAACCTATATTTTTGATGAAAAAAAACTATTTTTGATGAGTAAAAACTATATTTTGATGAGAAAAAAACTATTTCTGATGAGAAAAAAACTATTTTTGATGAGAAAAAAAATCCGTGTCAGGAGCAACTTGAGAAACTTGCTCTACTTATTCCCATAATATATTTAGTATCTGCACATAACCACACATGCACAGAGGCTAGGACATTTTTGGTTTACAGATCACTTGGTTCAGGTTCATGCACATGGAATTCTCCCATATATGCCATTTTTTTTCGTGTCAGGAGCGACTTGAGAAACTGCATGTTGCTTCTAGTGTGAGAAAATTGGCTGTCTGCAAGGACGTTGCCCAGGGAATACACAGATTTTACCACTATGCCATTTTTTGTGTTTCAGGGGCAAGTTGCCTCTGGTGTGAGAGAATTGGCCGTCTGCAAGGACATTGCCCAGGGAATGCACGGATTTTACCACTATGCCATTTTTTGTGTGCCAGGAGCAACTCGAGAAACTGCAAGTTGCTTCTGGTGTGAGAGAATTGGCCGTCTGCAAGGACGTTGCCCAGGGAATGCACGGATTTTACCATCCTTGTGGGAGGCTTCTCACATTTCCCCGCATGGGGAGCTGGAGCTGACAGAGGGAGCTCATCTGCACTCTCCCCGGATTCGAACCTCTGACCTGTTGGTCTTCAGTCCTGCCGGCACAAGAATTTAACCCAGTGCACCACTAGGGCCTTCTAAAAACTCGAGTTACAAAATTATGGATGCTCCACGAGTCAGTTGAATAGATATTAGAAATATGTGCATGGGTGGTAGTATTTCCTCCCTTCTGTCGTTCTGTAGCAGCACGTAACGTCTGTAAGCCACAACTCCGGTTAAACCATTCTAATTGTCCCCACTTGGCAGGCCGACAACAGAAAACGTTACAAAGAGGAAAACAACGACGACCTGGACGACCCCAAAGCGGCCGACTTGGCCTGGCACAAGCACAAGCAGCTCAATGAGTCCATTATTGTGGCGCTCTTCCAAGGCCAGTTCAAGTCCACGGTGCAGTGCCTGACCTGCCATAAAAAGTCTCGGACCTTCGAGGCTTTTATGTATTTGTCCTTGCCGCTTGCGTCCACTAGCAAATGCACGTTGCAGGTGAGTGGTTACGAACGAGGTGAAGGCAATAGCAAACCGTTCCCCTCTCTCTTTCTTTGTAATGATGATGTGGCCCCAGCTGTATTTTCAATCAAGAAGATTGGTTTTAGAGCAGGCATGGGTAAACTTTGGCCCTTCCAGATGTTTTGGACTTCAACTCCCACAATTCCTAACAGCCTCAGGCCTTTTCCTTTTCCCCCTCAGCCGCTTAAGGGGCCTGAGGCTGTTAGGAACTGTGGGAGTTGAAGTCCAAAACACCCAGAGGGTCGAAGTTTGCCCACGCCTAATTTAGAGGCTCCGCTTGACCCCAGAATTGGGTTTATTTTGGAAAGGTAACAAATCCAATAGGAGTGCATATCCTCAACATGTTTTGTTCAATTCTTGCAAAATTTGTTCAAGTGGATTTGGTACTTTCTGGGGGGAAAAAACTCCGTAAATATCTCTGCAGAGGTGTCTTGGGCTTGAACATGTTAATGCACAATCATGGGACAAGTTACATGACCAAATTTTGACCAAGATGTGTAAATAGGAACACTCCCTTTGAAGAAGCTGTTCTCCCCATCTATATAGGGACGGTGGAAAAACATTGTCCAAAATCATCTCGTCTCTTCCCGCATTTAGTGGAAGCTGTCGCAGTCTGTATACTTTGTGTGGTGTTCCTTGTAAATTAAAACGATCGCACTTACCTTGTGCACGATTTGGAAGTCAGTGAGACACAATGACGGGTGCCACTTTCTGAGTTGTGTTTGTTCTGTATTTGTAAGGCTGTAATTTATAACTGAAGATGCAAGTATACTTTATGTTGTTGTAGGTTTTTTGGGCTGTATGGATATGTTTTAGAAGCATTCTCTCCTGACATTTTGCATGCTTCTGTGGCAAGTGTCCTCAGAGGTTGTGAGGATGCCTGTCACAGATGCAGGCGAAATGTCAGGAGAGAATGTTTCTAGAACGGGTGGGCAACCCATGGCCCGCTCCCCGGATGCGGCCCGCCAGAAGGGCGTTGGGGGCGGGGCCAAGAGGAAGGGGTGCCGCTGCCGCCATCCCATCGCGGGCTCTGTGGGGCCTGTGTTGGCAGACAGGCCAGAGGAGCAGTGGCTTTGGAGTGCCTGACATCCCTGGAGGCGATCCAGGCCTGCAGTGGGAGCACTCAGCGACCTGCGGGGACTTGATCGTCTTCCGGGTCGCCAGGTCGAATAAGCCGCCTCAGATCACCGACTGCTTCCCCTGCAGGCCCGGGGATGACAGGCACTCCATGGCAGGGCGATCAACTGGGGAATGGCTGGGGGCAAGAGCGGGTGGAGGCCTGCAGCCTCCGATCGCCTGCTGCTCTGCTCTGCTGCGGCGGCGGCTGGGTCCGCTTTGCCATCCTCTGGGCTGGGGCCATTGGGTCATTTCATCTTGGGATCCTTCCTCTCTGGAAGATGTCAGCCTTCATCTTGGTTCGCACCTTGTCTTCTTGAATTTAATTTTAGTGGTATTTATTATTTTATTATTTATATTTATATTATAATGTCTATATATATACTATAATAATTATGATATTAATACTAATAATCTATATATATAAAAAGAGAGCATCCGTTTTTGACGCTCATAGACAAAGAAACTACACATCTCAGAAACACGAAACTTGACAACTGTCATAAACATACTTGCAGGAACATTCGTGGCGCAAAAAAACGGACCTAGGTCCCTCACAACACCCCAAACACGACCCCCTCAAAACCGGCAACCTTCCTCCCACCCCGCCCTCTCCGCAGCCGTTTGACGTTCACACATGGCTGCCTGAAGGCGCTCCTGGCCCTCCCTCCGAAAAGAGAGAAAACAGCTCCACACAGGCCATGTGGAGCAGGCCCACCGGGGTCTGTGGAGGCCGCAGGGGCCTCCAAGACCCGTGGGAGCAGCATGGCGTGGCCCAGCCCACCTTCCTCTCCTCCAGGGCGTCTCTTCAACCCGCGGCCTTGCTCCTTCCCCGAAGCCCCGGCCTTACCTAGGACGAGGGCCTCCTCTTAGGAAAGGCCGAGGCTTCAGGGAAAGGCCATGGCCGTGTGAGAAGGAGACGCCTTGGAGGTAAGGAAGCCTGAGAGAGAGAAAGACTATAGAGATAGAAGAGAGAGAGAGAGAGAAGAGAGAGAAGAGAGAGAGATAGAGAGAGAGAAAGAGAGAGAGCGCCTCCCTCGGGGGCCCGGGCACCTGCCTTCCTCCCCGCAGCAGAGAGAGAGAGAGAGAGAAGAGAGAGATAGAAAGAGAGAGAGCGCTTCCCTCAAGAAGAGAAAGGGGAGAAAGAGAGAGAGCGCCTCCCTCGGGGCCCGGCCAGCAGCCTCCCTCCCCGCAGCAGAGAGAGAGAGAGAGAGAGAAAGACAGAGAGAAAAGAGAGATAGAAAGAGAAGAGAGAAAGAGAGATAGAGAGAGAGAGAGCGCTTCCCTCAAGTAGAGAGAGATAGGTGAGAGAGAGAGAGAGCGCCTCCCTCGGGGCCCGGCCAGCTGCCTCCCTCCCCGCAGCAGAGAGAGAGAGAGAGAGAGAGAGAGACAGAGAGAGATAGAAAGAGAAGAGAGAGAGAGAGCGCCTCCCTGGGGGCCCGGCTACCTGCCTCCCTCCCCGCAGCAGAGAGAGAGAGAGAGAGAGAAAAAAACAGAGAGAGAGAGAGAAGGAAGATAGAAAGAGAAGAGAGAAAAGACCAGACACACACACACACGCCGCCAACCCCCCACCATCAAAACACACGTGCGCCGCAAAAACACCCCCAAACACACCAGGCCCCCCCCTACCAATAGCATTCTTACCACAGTCCACCCACACTTCCATATCCACTACACACTTCTCCTCACCTCCTTTCCACACTGTACAATCCACACACCGCCCCTCGCAAAACCAGACACTCACAAACTTCACTTACCTTCCACTCCAAACTTCCCTCAACACGTTCAGCCGGCACCATCTTGCCACCAACCATTCTACTACACTTCCCAGGACCCATTTCACCAAAACACAGACACCGCCCATGCCCTCTCAAAAAAACCCCACTCACCCGCAAAAAAACTACATTTCCCAGAACACCAAGGATTGCAGTGCTAATTTGCTCCTCCGTCTCCGACTGCTGACCCACACAACTACCCTTACCGAACCTCGCTGCCCTCACGGATTACCCCATCAACAACCGTACACACAACCCTTTACCTACAGTGACAAAGTGTCTACTCTGAAAACTTCTCTCCTTCCTTCTTCTGTAAGTACCTATTGCTCTACTCATACTTCCAAAGTGATCGGTTGGCAGAAGCTGGGGCTAATGCTGGGACCTCACCCCACTTCCTGGATTCCATTAGAAATGAGGGGGCTCATTTCTAACCCTACCACCAGGCATTCCTCATACATGCCTCCAAGTTCTTCTAGCCGCCATGACTGCCTGCATGGACCACCGTTACCTACCCAGCACAGCTGTACTTATTACTCTACTTATATTTCCATACTTCCAAACTGATAGGTTGGCAGAAGCTGGGGCTAATGCTGGGAACTCACCCCACTTCCTGGATTCCATTAGAAATGAGGGGGCTCATTTCTAACCCTACCACCAGGCATTCCTCATACATGCCTCCAAGTTCCTCTAGCCGCCATGACTGCCTGCATGGACCACCGTTACCTACCCAGCACAGCTGTACCTATTACTCTACTTATATTTCCATACTTCCAAACTGATAGGTTGGCAGAAGCTGGGGCTAATGCTGGGAACTCACCCCACTTCCTGGATTCCATCTGATAACCTTTTGCCCAACAACTTCCACACCTCCGTGCTTTACTCATTGCTCAAAAGGTTAACATTTCCCCCCTTATATTAAGTCCACTTCACCCTATTCAGGAGAGGGAGGGGCTCATTTCTAACCCCACCACCAGGCATTCCTCATACATGCCTCCAAGTTCCTCTAGCCGCCATGACTGCCTGCATGGACCACCGTTACCTACCCAGCACAGCTGTACTTATTACTCTACTTATATTTCCATACTTCAAAACTGATAGGTTGGCAGAAGCTGGGGCTAATGCTGGGAACTCACCCCACTTCCTGGATTCCATTAGAAATGAGGGGGCTAATTTCTAACCCTACCACCAGGCATTCCTCATACATGCCTCCAAGTTCCTCTAGCCGCCATGACTGCCTGCATGGACCACCGTTACCTACCCAGCACAGCTGTACCTATTACTCTACTTATATTTCCATACTTCCAAACTGATAGGTTGGCAGAAGCTGGGGCTAATGCTGGGAACTCACCCCACTTCCTGGATTCCATCTGATAACCTTTTGCCCAACAACTTCCACACCTCCGTGCTTTACTCATTGCTCAAAAGGTTAACATTTCCCCTTATATTAAGTCCACTTCACCCTATTCAGGAGAGGGAGGGGCTCATTTCTAACCCCACCACCAGGCATTCCTCATACATGCCTCCAAGTTCCTCTAGCCGCCATGACTGCCTGCATGGACCACCGTTACCTACCCAGCACAGCTGTACTTATTACTCTACTTATATTTCCATACTTCAAAACTGATAGCAGTGAGTTATTTCACTAATATAAGTACTAAACATAGAAGACATACTTATATTTTATGCTACTCACAATACTATTTAAACTAGGCAGACATTCTTAGAGCACCAGACTACGCCACAGCAACGCGTGGCCGGGTACAGCTAGTATATTAATATTTCTTGATATATTAATATGTTAATATTAATGATGTGTAATATATAATAAATATAGTAAATAAATAAATAAATTATGTAGATTTAAATGTAGTTGTGCCTGTAGGTGCGGCCCTCCATAATATTTTTTGGCTCTCGTGTGGCCCCTTGAAAAAAATAATTGCCCACCCCTGTTCTAGAACATAGCTATACAGCCTGAAAAACCTACAACAAGCCAGTGATTCTGGCCACGAAAGCCTTCGACAATACATCAAGTATACTTATTTTTGCCCAGTGTTTGGACTGCTTCTCTTCCAAAAATGTGGAGTCTTGCTTATTCTAAAATCCTATTTGTGCTAGTTCATTATCTGACTGCTGTGATGTTACTAGAAGCAGGTCCCATACAATCAAATGTCTGTTTGTCTAGAAATCTGTCTTCATTTTTTTAAAAATAGGGGGGAAACAAGTTTCACATTATATTGTTGGGGCGGAGCCAGGCCGTGCCAAGCCCCGCTCCCTCCCCTGGCTTCGACACACCCAGCAGCTTCTCCAGGTTGGGGATGGCAATGCCAAGCCAGTGGTGGCATAGCTAGCACAAGGCTGGCTTGGCACAGCCATCCTCAAGCCTGGAGAAGCTGCTGGTAGAGCTGAATCCAAAGGGGGCGGAGCCAGGCCACACCAAGCCCTGCCCCCATGCCAAGCTCCGCCTCCCCCCCTCTCCAGCCTTGAGGAGGTAGGTAGATCTTTCTGACTTGGTTTTATTATAAGTAGCCCGCATGCTGAAAAAAGTGTGGGCAGCCCTGCTCTAGGGCCTCACTAGGAGCCTCACTTTTATGTTGTTGTTAAAAATACCTGCTAAAGATTAAGAACCCAAAAAGTGTTCACAACCCTACTTCAGGTTGTATAAATATATATATTTCCTTTTCTCTAGGAGTGCTTTAGATTGTTCTCCAAAGAAGAAAAACTGACCGATAACAATAGATTTTACTGTAGTCATTGCAAAACCCGAAGAGACTCTTTGAAAAAAATAGAGATCTGGAAACTGCCTCCTGTGCTTTTAGTTCATTTGAAAAGGTAAGGTCGAGAGTTGTGTGGGAGCTCTGTTGGAAAATACATACAAACCTATTTTTGCTTTTAGTACGCAGTATAGAAGATAGATTACTTAATTATTCTTGGCAGTAGGTCCCAAAACGTGTCATTTTAATGCATTTCTCCGCATCCCTAGGTTTTCCTACGACGGACGATGGAAGCAGAAGCTTCAGACGTCGGTTGATTTCCCCCTGGAAAGCCTTGACCTGTCGCAATACGTTATTGGCCCAAAGAGTAACTCAAAGAGATACAACCTGTTTGCCGTATCGGTAAGTAGCAGTGCCTAGGCTTGAACCTCACTTGTAAAAATATCAGTAATTTATCAGTATTTTTAGTACTGATTAGGCCGGAAGAAGGTATTCTGGTTCCCTAATTCCCTTCTCCTCCTCTGTAGAACCATTACGGAGGGCTGGACGGAGGGCACTATACGGCCTATTGCAAAAACGCTACCAAACAGCGCTGGTATAAGTTCGACGACCACGAAGTCTCAGAGATCTCCACTTCCTCCGTGAAATCCTCAGCCGCCTATATCCTCTTTTACACGTCTCTTGAGCAGCGAGCCCTTGATACAGCTACATAAAAGGAAAGTTTCAGGAATTATTGGCCTTCTTTTATAAATGCACCGTAGCAACTTGAGCTGGGATTTAAATATAGTTTCCTGGCTCGGTCGGGCGATGGCTGCAGCAGATTTTCAGCTAAGATTATTTACTAGTGTTACTGCTTTCAGTCTGAAAACCAAATGGTTTACTCTGCTGCTTTATACTGAACCGTTGGTTTCCCAAATAACTTATTTTAGTGATGCTCCAACAATGATAAATCTAACTATAACTCTATGGGTTTAAGACGCCTGGAAGCCCAAAGCATATCTTTTATTTTCTCCCCTCCCACGTTTATGGCCTTTTCACACTAACCTTAAGCTTGATTCTACTACTGTGAATATCTTAGGGTGATGTCAGCAGGTAGGAATGTATGTATGTGTACATAATCGATTGCAGACTTGCACATCCAAACTCTGTATATAATAAAAAGATATGTGGTCCTCTTGAGAATGACTAGAATATGGAGAGGGTCGCGCCGCCTAAATACTTTCGCCCTTTTATGTAGCAAAGAGCAGAGCTGTATTTTTCTGTTTTGAGCCATTATAGTCTCTATCTGCACACCTTCGATCTGTGGTCTGGAAGAGGACCTTTCCTTTTTAACTTTTTAATATAAGAATTTCATGTACTCCTGTATTTAAAAAAAAAAACCTTATTGAAACGACTAATTATTTGAAAAATACAATGGCCTGTTAAAACCTTTGTCTGTCTGTTTTGGGCTTAAATAACAAACCCAAGAACCACATTTTGGCAGGTTTTTAATTTTTTATTTTTAAATTATACATAACCATAATTACGATATCCCTATTAACAAAATTTGCATATTTATATCATTTTATTTTAGTATGCAATTGTTTAGAATTGTTCTACACCATTTTGTTATTATTTTCAGTTTTAATTCCTTCTATTTTTTCTATTTTTATTGTATTTAAACTATTGATTATATTTTCTATTTTTTATCTTTTCTTTACCCCCCCCCCCCTTCCTTTTTCCACTTGTTTTCCATTATTCTGTACATAGATTCCTTATCTTCTATCATTCAAGAACCACATTTCCCCTTCGGGGTCTCTGTAAAATGTGTACTTTTGGTACAGTAGAGTCTCGCTTATCCGACATAAACAGGCCCGCAGAATGTTGGATAAAGGAAAATGTCGAATAGTACGGAGTCTCCTACAACCCCCATCCCTCCCAGTTCCCTTGTCTTTGGTGCTACCTTTCAGTTGCGCGGCGCTAGATACCTAGAGGCAGCTGGCTCTGGAAGAGGAGGGCAGCAATGCCCGAGTGTTTTGTGAGGCCTCCGGAAAGGAGTCAGCCAGACCCAGGTTCTTTGCGAGGCCTCTGGGAAGGGGTCACCGAGCCCGGTGCTTTGCGATGTCCCTGGAAAGGAGGCAGCCAGGCCCCATAGAGCAACAGGCCCCGATGCTCAGGAAAAGGCACCGGAAAGGAAAAAAGAAGCAGCAGGCCCCAGAAGGGGATTGCAAGGCCTAAGAAAAAAGTAAGGCCCCAAGGAAAGATGAGCCTCAAGGCCCAGGGGATAAGCAGGTAGGAGGCCCAGTAACGCAGTCACAATAGCAGTAGCAGCAGTTCTGCAGAACAGATGCTTTTAGTACCAGCAGTAGAGCCATTGACCATCAGCGATTCAGGAGAAGAGTCAAGCTTCAAAGTTATCAAAGACTTTATTCAATGAGCTACATATTGAGATAGGAAAGTTAGCCATATCCAAGCCATATCCAATGATCAGTTGAGGCAGCTACTTGAGAAGTACCAAACCAGAGCTTTTCAGCCTTAAAAAAAGACCTGAAACCCTGGCTTATATTCAAGTATATATGGTACTTGGGCATGTGCCCATCTCTCGGCAGCCAAGATCATGTTCACAATATTTTGGGAAAAACACAAGAGTAGTATTGATGAATTTCCTAGCAAATGGTACCATGATACTATGCTTCACTGCTGGGGAAATTGCGGGAGGCCATCAAAACCAAGAGACAATGTGGCATGCTCACCAAAGGTGTGCGCCTTTTGTAAGACAATGCACTAGTTCACAACCCACATGTTGCCCAAATGGAAGCATGCTCCTGTGACTTTGAAATTTGACTGCATCCCCCTTATTCACCCACCTCACACCATTGGACTTCCACTTATTTCTGATAACGATGTGGATTTGAAGGGCAAGTGTTTTTCAGATGACGTGACTCTTGATTTCTGAAGTCACAATGTGGCTTTTGGAGCAACCTGTCGACTTTTGCAAGCGAGGTGTTTACAGTTGCTTAAAAAGATGGGAGAAGTGTGTGTCCCAAGATGGCACCTATGGAGAGAAGGACTCACAACTGTGCCAAGCTTCATTGCTCTCAGGCTACAGGAAGTGAGTCAGGGGAAATCTTTAATTAACATCCCTCGTGTCTCCAATCCTTGTTTCAGTGACAACCCCAATATTTTCAAAATCCAATTGTGACAAGGAGATAAAGTAAGGGGCGATCTTCTGAACAGAAACATAAGACAGCAAAAGAAACGTTTCATGGCTGCTATCCCTTCTCTTTGCATCTCAAAACTTTAAAAATATACCTGTCCCAACTTGCATAAGAACCTATCTTGTCTGTAACCCAAGGTCAGAATCCTCTGGAGCAGGGGTGGGCAATTATTTTTTCCAAGGGGCCACACGAGATCCAAAAAATATTATGGAGGGCCGCACCTAAAGGCTGAACTACATTCTAATCTACATTATTTATTTATTTACTATATTTATTATATATTACACACCATTAATATTAACATATTAATATATCAAGAAATATTCATATATTATTAGTATTAATATCATAATTATTATAGTATATATACAGACATAATATATTGAAATTATAATATAATATAACATATATTATAATTATATATTATTATAAAATTATTATAAAATAATAATAAAAACCACTAAAATTAAATTAAATTCAAGAAGACAAGGGGCGAACCAAGATGAAGGCTGACATCCTCAAGAGAGGAAGGATCCCAAGATGGAATGGCCCCAGCCCAGAGGATGGCAAAGCGGACCCAGCCGCCGCCACAGCAAAGCAGCAGCCGATAGGAGGCTGCAGGCCTCCGCCCGCTCTTGCCCCCAGCCGTTCCCCAGCTGATCACCCTGCTATGGAGTGCCTGCCATCCCTGGAGGCCATCCGGGTCTGCAGGGGGAGCAGTCGGTGATCTGAGGTGGCTTATTCGACCTGGCGACCCAGAAGACGATCAAGTCTTCCGGGTCTCCAGGGCGATCAGCCCCCCCCCCCCCCGGTCGGTCACGGCTTCCGCTACAGGCCCGGATCGCCTCTAGGGATGTCAGGCACTCCAAAGCCGCTGCTCCTCCGGCCTGTCTGCCGACACAGGCCCCACAGAGCCCGCGATGGGATGGCGGCAGCGGCACTCCTTGGCCCCGCCCCCGACGCCCTTCCTCCGGGCCGAACAGAATTGGCTGCCTGGCCGGATCTGGCCCGCGGGCCGTAGATTGCCCACCCCTGCTCTGGAGTCACAGTAATACACATCCATAGATGATGATGATTACTATTTTACTGATACAAAAACAGTATGTCAGAGCAAACGAGATTTATATGCTGGATTTCGTATCACAAAATCATTAGTCAAACACTTCCCAAGCATCTAGGACTGTGTGATGTATTATTATTATTATATTAACCATACGTGCATACAAATACACCTATCTATGTAATAGGTACCCCATATACACATATTTTACTTTATACTTTCATACATACACAGAAAAACATACAGATGTGCCGCTGCCTTCTCCATATACAATTAAACTCTGCAAGAAGAAATAATCACCTCGGTTATCTTGGATTTTTGCAGTAATTAAAATAAATATTCAATTCTAGCTGCCCAGGAAGAATTTATTTAGCTCAAAGTGTACCACATGCTGCGAAAGCTTACTGACAATGTGTTCTCAATCAGCACCCGTTCGTTTTGGGGTTTTTTTCCAATGGGGAAAGAAGTGGTATGGACGCCAGCGTCTAAATCGCCAAGTGTGGCCCAAAACGCAGCTGTTCTTCTGCGATGAAGGACCAAAGGTTCAGCCAAGTCAGTGAATATTCACCCAGTGTCAATGGGTCTTAAGTCATGGTTTCCTAGCCATTTTGGTTTTTAACTGGCACAGAGAAAGTTTGGTTGCTGTAAAACAGGAGATAAGCTGCAGATGTTTGTACGTCAGGCTCCGAAATCTCGCTGATCTGAGAGTCATCGAAGCTGTACCAGCTTTGCGTTGGCGTGTGCTTACAGAATGCAGTGTAATGGCCGCCATCCAGGTCTCCAAAGTGATTCTGCAACGAGAGCAATACAGTGTGTTGAAGGCTTTCATGGCCGGAATCACTGGGTTGCTGTGAGTTTTCCAGGCTGTATGGCCATGTTCCAGAAGCATTCTCTCATGACATTTCACCCACAACTTAAAGATTGTGCAATCTGTTGGAATCAACAAAGGATCCCCCAGGCAGGAGGATCTGTTGAAAACTAGGCAAGTGGGGCGTTCTGCTATGGCTGACTTCTCAAGCTACAAACTATCTACAGACCCACTAAGAAAGTTCAACAAATGCTACGTTCAGCAAAGGACAAGGTCCTCTCATCTCTGCAGGAGTGCGCTGTATAGCATGCAGATGTGTACAAGTTTACATAGGTACCACCAAACGCAGCATTGTCCTGACACAAAATAAGGTACATGAAAGGCCCTGCAGACTACTTCAGCCTGAGAACTCAGCCATAGCAGAGCATTTGATGAACCAACCTGGACACAGCATCTTATTTGAGAACACAGAAATGCTGGATCACTTAGCAGCTGAGGAGGGAAAGGAAAGGTCCTGGGGCTGTTAGGAATTATGGGAGTTGAAGTCCAAATCACCTGGAGGGTCCAAGTTTGGCCATGCCTGTTCTAAGGCATCCTTGGAAGCATTATCTCTCCCTCCCAGTTTGATGCCATCTGCAAATTTGACAAGATACCACCACCTGCAATGCTTTTGGAGAAATTCTATTGCTGGCATGACTTCTGGTGATGCCACCCAAAGTTCCTTTGACGAGTTGCAGATGGAAGCATGCCGTACTTCCTCTTGTAAGTTACCAACGGATGGCATAAGTCAGCAACAGACTCTTGGGCACATCATGAAAACAGCTTTTTGTATCACTTACCACCACAGCGATCAAGCTATATTTGGGATTTTTCCGAAAGAGTGGATATATATAAGAAGACAAATCTAAGTTATTCAGCGGATAGTAGATGTCTGTTTTCAGTTTCTTTTTGTAATGTCCTTGGCAGTCAAACCTGAAAGAAAATCAAGGACTTTATAAGTTTTTCCTAACACTTTTTTTGCAGGGAGTCTTACGTTGTGAATATATGGGTTTGTCGGGGAAGAAGGAAGAGAAAACACCGAACTTTGACATACAAACAACATATTAATGAGCAGTTTTGGGTAATGCTGGTGTCAACCTTTTTAAACTGAATATCATTTATCTCAGGCTTGATCTACACTGCCTTGTAATGCAGTTCATGGCCCGAGAAAAGCATCTGGTTGGTAGCCAGAGACAAATGGCACAATCTATTGAGGCCCGGGGAGATTTCAGACATAGATGTTTTCAGTGACTTTTTTCATGTCGGGAGCGACTTGAGAAACTGCAAGTTGCTCCTGGTGTGAGAGAATTGGCTGTCTGCAAGGACGTTGCCTAGGGGATGCCTGGATGTTCTACCATCCTTGTGGAAGGCTTCTCTCATGTCCCCGCATGGGGAGCTGGAGCTGATAGAGGGAGCTCATCCACGTTCTCCCCAGATTCGAACCTATGACCTATCGGTCTTCAGTCCTGCTGGCACAAGGATTTAACCTACTGTGCCACCATAAGTGGGGAGATGCTTCTCGGATTTCCATCCCCTCCAGCCATGGAATGGCCATTCAAGGGCACAACTGCGGATGAATAAGGGGTCGTAGCAGAAGTATGTGTTGCTTACCTGTAACCATATTTCTTCGATTGTCAGTCTGTGAAATCCGCACATGTGGGTTTGTCTGCACAGGTGCAGAGAAACCCACATGTGCGGATTTCACAGACTACACAAAGAATTTCACCTGCAGAACCCTTATGCCCTACTAGGCAATGTAAGAGTTCAACCCTTGTTAGAAATACCTTTTGAAAAGTGTTTTCTTAAATTAAAGGTGTACCTCTTCAGGTGGAAGACAACCACCTTGGGCGCCTTAGCGATGCTGGCTTTGACCGCGGCGTCCGTTTTTGTCCCACAGCAGGAACAGTTAATCTGGTTGTTCCATGTCAGCATGTCTTGCTGGAAGAAGCATTCAAGACATTCCTGGACAGCGGTTTTAAAAAAGAGTTGGTAATTAGCATAATTCATGACCTGCTAAACTAATTTCCTGCAGCATAGTGTAAAACTATGACAGGTTGTGTACATGCCATCAAGATTACCAAACATTTGCAAGGCTATTGTGACTCTAAAAGTAAGAATTTACAAGGGTTGAATGAAAAGTAATGCCTCCACCTTCGTAACACAACAGATGACAGTACTGGTATGCGGCAGGTACTGGCTTGTTCAGTAGACTCTCCTCTACAGTTCCATTTTGTTGTTAAAGGGCGAAGTATGGAACCCTGCGCAGACGGTCGATCAATGCGACTTAAGCAATGTGCAGTCATTGAATTCTTGACAGCAGAAGGTATCACCCCAAAGGAGATTCATCAGAGAATGCAAGCTGTTTATGGTGATTGTTTTGATGTGAGTGCTGTGTGTTGTTGGGCGAGTAAGTTTAAAGATGTTGTGGTGGGAACATCTGACTTGCGTGACAAAGAGTTGGACGTCCAGTGACAGCAACCACCAAGTTTCACATGCAAAAGGTTGACAGATTGATTCAGTATGATCGTCATATCACTCAAGAGAGAAATTTCAAGCATAATTGGCATTTCACAAGAACGTGTGGGTCACATTATTGCTTTGCTTGGCTATTGGAAGATCTGTGCATGATGGGTACCCAGGATGCTGATGCTGGTGTGTCGACTTCTTCTGTGACGGCTTCAGAAAACTTGTTTATCGTTGGTAGAAATGTATCCAATTGTCTGGTGATTATGTGGAAAAGTGAATAGTGGTAGATAAAGAGCACATTCTAAGGGTTATTATTTCTGTGTTTGATTTATTAAAATATTCCCATCCAAACCCAAGTAACGAAGGTGGAGGCATTACTTTTCATTCAACCCTCATACAATATTGCACATAAGAAGCTGTTACCGATACTCTCATATCACTGTATGAGCAACAGGGTGAATTGCAAGCATTGGAAATAGCGAGTTTGGCTGAAGTTAGCCCTCCATCATGATTTTTTTTTTTCATGTCAGAAGCAACTTGTGAAACTGCAAGTTGCTTCTGGTGTGAGAGAATCGGTAGCCTGCAAGGTCGTTGCCCAGGGGATGCCCAGATGATTGATGATTTACTATCCTGTAGGAGGCCTCTCTCATGTCCTAGATGAGAAGCTAGAGCTCGACAGACAGCAGCGTATCCCACTTTTAGGATTTGAACTGCCAACCTGTCCGTCGAGCAGTCCTGCCAGCACACATGTTTAACCCAGGCATCCTCAAACTGCGGCCCTTCAGCTGTTTGGGCCTCCAACTACCAGAAGCCCTAGCCAGTTTGTTCAATGCTCAGGAATTTTGGGAGTTGGGAGGACAAAACAGCTGGAGGGCCACAGTTAAAGGATGCCTGGTTTAACCCATTGTGCCACCGGGGACTCCTTCCATCATAATAAAAACTCATGTATGTTGAGGCAAATTTGTGGGCCATCATTATGGATTTTGATATGATGCTGTGGCTCAGTTGAGTGTCATTCCATGCTGAGGGGAAAGCATGGCCAGCTGCCCTTTGCCACTGCCGTTTCAACATTCAGCAAGACCGGAAGCTGTGCCTGACGTGATTTTTGAGCCTAGGAGCATGAGCCCCATTTACCCAAAAGCATAATATTTGTAACCATTCAGGATCCTGATCCAAAACCCACTCAAACCTAGAGTGCGAGAACAATCCCTACTACAGAAGAAGCAAGAGATAAAGGGATGGGAAGAAAAGCCCCGACCTCTAGCGAGCATTCGGTCTCATACGGGATGGGAAGCGATAACACGGTGAAGATCTCATTTTTGTAAGTGGTGTTTTGACACTCCAAACACATGATGTCATAGCTGAGATGTCCTTCAAAAAGCCGGGTGATGATGGAGGATTCGCTGACAAAACTCCCCCTGGACTCCCAGGTGGAAGATGAGGTCCCTTGGTTCCTTCTCTTCTACAAAGAGAGAGCGGTACCGTATCAATAATAATATCAACAGGCTTTTATTTACTTATTTATCTAAGAAGCTGGGGCTAAATTCTTTTCCAAAGTTTTGAATTAGTTAGGGATAAAAGTTGGAACTCCTAGATCTTTGATTACTCAAATGACAGTTTGGAATATTTATATATATATATATATATATATATACACACACACACACACACACACACACAGTGTGTGTGTGTGTGTGTGTGTTGCTGTGAGTTTTCTGGGCTGTGTGGCCATGTTCCAGAAGCATTCTCTTCCAGTGTTTTGTCCATGCTCTAGTTACATCCCAAATAGATTACTGCAACGCGTTCTACGTGGGGCTGCCTTTGAAGACGGTTCGGAAACTTCCGTTGGTTCAACAGGCGGCAGCCAGAATGCTAACTGGGGCGACATACAGGGAACATACCCCCCCCCCTGCTGTGTCAGCTCCACTGGCTGACTGTCCATCTCCAAGCCCAATTCAAAGTGCTGGTACTGACCTATAAAGCTCTATACGGTTCTGGCCCAGCTTACTTGTCCGAACGCATCTACCTCTATGCCCTATCTCACAGTCTAAGATCGGGGGAGACCCTGCTCTCGCTCCCGCCAGCATCGGGTGGGCATGAGAAACAGGGCCTTCTCGGCAGTGCCCCCTCGCCTATAGAGCGCACTCCTAAACGAAATAAGATCAACTCAATCTATCCTGGCTTTTAGAAAAAAGCTAAAGTCGTGGTTCTGGGACCAGGCCTTTGGACAAAAGACGTAAATTGTACTTTGGACCTGACTGGATTGACACTTTGGACTTGACTGGACTGACAATGTGTTCCGCTTGATGGCTTTAATTATTGCTGTACGTACGTAGTGATTTTAATGTAATGTTTTTAAAATATTTATATTTATGTTGATTATACTATGTTTTTGATGTTATATTCTATTGTGGTGTTGCGGCCTGTATGTAGTGCTGCGAATGTAAGCCGTGCCGAGTCCCCCTGCATGGGTGAGAAGCTACGGGGTACAAATACCATAATAAATAAATAATTTCGCCCACAGCTATGACAGGGATCTCCTCAGAGGTTGTGAGGTCTGCTGGAAAGTAGGCTTGCAGCTTCAATGCCTGGCTGCTTCCTGCCTGAGGGAATTCCATAGAGGAAACAATCAGGGCCAGCTAACACCTTCCAACAAAGGATTCCCCCAGGCAGGAAGCAGCCAGGCTATTCAGTGCTAATCAAGGTGGCCAATTGCAACACTCACACTTGCCTCCAGCAGACAAGAGTTCTTCCTCCCACCCTGGATATTATTCCACAGATATATAAACCTCACTTGCCTAGCTTCCAACAGACCTCACAACCTCTGAGGATGCCTGCCATAGATGTGGGTGAAACATCAGGAGAGAATGCTGCTGGAACATGGCCATACAGCCTGGAAAATGCATAACAACCCAGTGAGTCCAACCATTGAAACCTTTGACAACACATATATTAGTTGAATTATTTTTTAAAGAATCCTTTTCTGTTGTTATTACTCTTTTCATCCTTCCACTGTCTCCTACAGATATGGATTATATTCTACATACATAGCAATTTTAGTCTTGTGGTGTGAACAGGACCGATCATTTGCTACCAATTTGGCTGAACAATAATTCAGCACCGTTTTTGTTCTTCACCTCTCTGGCAACTTTGGCATAAACCTCACCTTCTTTAGTGCTTCGTGCAGTTCATTCAATACATAAATCAGGAACTCTTGCGCATCCTGCTGGGTTTTCTTGAGGAAAGCCGGGTACCGCTCACCAATTACCAGTCTGAACACCTCTGGGGACACGCAGTCAAAGTCCCCGAGCCACATGTCGTTCATCAGGTAAGCAAAAGCCGTTGCGATCTCTCCATTGTCCCTGAGACAATGAGAAACAATGATCCACGACAGCTTGCTTGAGTACATAGGAACAATGCATGATTCTTTGCTCTAGAGCAGCGTTTCTCAACCTGGGGGTCGGGACCCGGGGGGGGGGGGGGGGGGCAAGGGGGTGTCAGAGGGGTCATCAAAGACAATCAGAAATACAGCATTTTCTGTTGGTTGTGGGGCTTCTGTATGGGAAGTTTGGCCCAATTCTATCGTCGTTGGGGATCAGAAGGCTCTTTGATTAAAGGTGAACTATAAATCCCAGCAACTACAACTCCCAAATGTCTAAGTCTACTTTCCCCAAAATACACCAGTGTTTGCATTTGGGCATATTGAGTATCTGTGCCAAGTTTGGTCCAGATCTATCATTGTTTGAGTCCAGTGTTATCTGGATGTTGGTGAACTACAATTCCACAACTCAAGGTCAATGCCCACCAAACCCTTTCAGTATTTTATGTTGGTCATGGGAGTTGTGTGTGCCAAGTTCGGTTCAATTCCATCATTGGTGGAGTTCAGAATGCTCTTTGATTGTAGGTTAACTACAAGTCCCAGCAACTACAACTCCCAAATGACAAAATCGATCTCCCCTCAATGCCACCAGTATTCAAATTTGGGCCTATTGGATATTTGTGCCAAATTTGATCCAGTGAATGAAAATACATCCTGCATATCAGATATTTACATTACAATTCATAGCAGTAGCAAAATTAGGAAAAAAGTAGGAAACATGTTGGACTGCAACTCCCAACAGCTTTAGCTAGTACAACCAATGGTGAGAAGTGATGGGAATTGCTACTGACGACCCCATTGGCTACTTATATAGTCCTAAGCCCTTCAAAACATGCTAACTTTGGTAAATAAAGAGAATTGTGTAAGAACAAGCCCGCCAACTTACTTGTCCAGTGCGGCTGTGTATTTCCCAGAGAGGAAATATTCGACCAGTGGGGATACGCTGGAGAGGCACTGTATTACCGCATTCATGTAACAGGTATTACCCAGGTTTCGGAGGCCAGTGAGTCCTTGGTACTGCGGGTTTGTCTCATCTCTGGATTCATCCATAGGCTCCTCTGATGTCTCCAAGGGCAGGACACTCTTGCTGCATTACCAAAGGCCAACAAAGATGACATCAAAAATGTAAGGATTCCACCCTCCCTCTATGAACACCCGGGAATGTGGTGCAGCTGGCTAAGTGTCAGCTGCATAAGATCTCTCTGACCAGTAGGTCATGAGTTCGAGGCCTGCTCGGGTTGAGGTGGATGCTCGACCTTTAAGTGTAGCCTGCTGTCGACCTTTGCAACCCGAAAGACAGTTGCATCTGTCAAGTAGGTGATAAAGGTACCACATTAAGTAGGGAGGCAAATTTTGACTGAATTATGAGGCCATTAAAGAACTCCAGGAACATTGAGGAATGCAGAAGGAACAACGAGGAACGCTGAGAGAGGAGTGCGTCAGCTCCCCCTGGTGGCCAGAGTTTGCCTCAGTTCGTTTATATGTGTGTATGTGGAAATGGCAGGGATTGTCTGCTAAGTATGTGTACCTGTAATCCGCTCCGAGTCCCCTTCGGGGTGAGAAGAGCGGAATATAAATAAAGTAAATAAATAAATGAACAAAACATCAGTGATTACGTGCACTCTTCTGAAAGAACCCCAGCACTTTGCTTGGGGTTGGAATACAACTTACGAGAATCTACAAGAGAGATAAAAGACAATTTCCTATACCATTCTTATGTTTGAGAGAGCAATGCCATTACCAATGTAGAACCACAGCATTGTGGTTTAATTATAATATAAATGTCAGATATATTAAATATTAACTAGGCATTTTTAATTAGAAAAATGTGAGTCAAGCACTGAAAGGGTTAAATGGATGCAATGACTCAGCAAAAGCTTTAGTTCAATATAAGCAGGTGTGCCTGTAGTTTAGTGTGCCTCAGTGGGAGAAAGGCCTCAGTGTTAGTTTGCCTCAGTGTGTTAGTAGGCCTCAGTTTAAGAAGGCCTGGTGTGAGAAGCTTTGGTGAGAGAAGCCCCAGGTTGAAGGCCCCTGTGTGTGAAGCTCCAGTATGAAGGCTGCTGTGTGTAAAGCTCCTGTCTAATACTAAAATTATTTTAATGCAAACAAAACTATGTGAACTAACGATGGTGGACAATCCGTATTTTATGCATGCTACTGCAAAATGTCGTACGCCGATATTTTAAGGATAATCTCAGTCAAATTAAGATACAATACTCCAGGAAAATATTGTTAAATATTTAATATTTTTTAATTACAAAGATGTGAGAATTGATGCAGCGACTGCCGTTCAATATACCGTAAGTAGTTGTGCCTGTAGCTTAGTAGCCCTCAGTCTGTGAGGGGTCTCTATGGAAGAAGGGACTGAGTGTGTCAGTAAGGCCTCAGTATGAGAAGGCCTGATGTTAGTTCACCCAGTATATATGAAGCGTCATTCTGAGAGAGCCCTCAATGTGAGAAGGCGAAAGGCCTCAGTGTTAATAGGCCTCAGTATGAGAGCATCTGGGTTGAGAAGCTTCTGTGGGGGAAGCCTCAGGCTGAAGGCCATTGTGTGTGAAGGTCCCAGTGTGTGACGGCTGCTGTGTGTAAAAAGCTACTGTGTGAAGCTTCTGTGTAGCTTTGGTGTGAGAGGAGGCTTTGTGAGAGCGAAGCTGTTTATCTGCATGAGAAAGAAGCCCAGCGTGGAAGCAAAGAAGGAAGTAGAAAGAACTTTATTTGTGTTATGGAAACCTTGTTCTTGTAAATAGTGCAACATTGGCCGGTGTGTTTTTGTTCTATCACTTTTGGCTACTAGTGCTGGGCCAGCTGCTGCTAATAAGTTACTCTGCTGTACATTTCTGAGGAGGGTCTTTTGTTAACAAGCCCACTTGCCCCACAATAATTGTTCCTGTTTTTATACACTATCTTCCTAAAGTCAGTGCTACCAATGTTGCTTTTTTTCTAAAACAGTATTTTAGCTAAACAAGAACTATATATTTGAGTGTCAAAATCTTGCTGGGAGGGGTTACGTGGCCCCCTGCTGGAGATAGTCAACCGCTCCCTTGAGCAAGGAGTGTTCCCAGGGGGACTGAAAGAGGCGATGGTGAGTCCGCTACTGAAAAAACCGGAATTAGATCGTACGGTTCCCTCCCATTACCGCCCAGTGTCGAATTTACCGTTCCTGGGCAAGGTAATTGAGAGGGCAGTAGCAGACCAGCTGCAGCAGTTCCTAAATGACACAGCTGGACTAGATCCCTACCAGTCCGGCTTCTGTATTGGGCACGGGGCAGAGACTGTGCTGGTCGCCATCACAGACCAGCTCCGCTGCCAATTGGATCAAGGGGGATCAGCGCTGCTCATGTTATTGGACCTCACGGCAGTTTTTGATACGGTAGACTACACATTGTTAACCCTCCGCCTAGCCATGACGGGAGTTAGGGGGACTGCTCTTAAATGGGTGTCCTCCTTTCTCCTCGACAGGGGACAGCGAGTGGAGAGGGGAGGTAGGGTTTCCGAGAGGCTCCCTCTAAATTGTGGGGTCCCTCAGGGAGCCATTCTTTCCCCTTTATTATTTAACATCTACATGCGACCACTTGCCAAATTGGTGCAGAGCTTTGGTCTGGAGTGCCATCAGTACGCTGATGACACCCAGCTGGTGCTGAGGATGGACGGCCGACCGGACTCTGTACCTGATTGTTTCCAACAATGCCTTGAAGCTGTGACTGGTTGGCTACGAGCCAGTCGGCTGAGAGTGAATCCATCTAAGACGGAGATCCTTTGGCTGGGTCATCCAGGTGGGCGCGGACTCCAGCTCCCTACTCTGGACGGCGTGGATCTAACTGGGGTCCAGTTAGATCCACTGCTGACGATGGATACTCAGGTCTCCACTGTCAGCAGATCTGCCTTCTTCCATCTGCGGCAGGCTAGGTGGCTGGCGCCCTACCTCACCTGGACTGACCTGGCCACGGTGATCCAAGCTGCGGTCATCTCGAGGCTAGACTACTGTAACGCCCTTTACATTGGCCTTCCTTTGTCGATCATCCGGAAGGTTAAACTGTGCAGAACACAGCAGCGAGGCTCCTGGCTGGAGTACCAGCCAGGGTGCACATCACTCCAACCCTGCAGCGACTGCACTGGTTGCCAATCGAGCACCGGATCATCTTCAAAGTGTTGGTTTTAACCTTTAAGGCCTTGCATGGTCTGGGGCCAGTGTACTTGAGGAACCGCCTACTCCCATATGTTCCCCAGAGATCTCTGCGTTCGGAAGACCTCAATTTATTACAGATTACCTCCCTGCGAACCATCCACCTGTCGTCAACGAGACACAGAGCTTTTTCTGTGGCTGCACCTCAATTGTGGAACACCTTGCCTCTGGAAGTCCAAGCGGTCAATGAGCTACTGGCTTTCCGGAAAGCTTGTAAAACAGCACTGTTCCGGCGAGCATTCAATGTATGAATAATCACTCCTGGTTATAATTGAATATTGTGAAACTGTATTATTTGTCTGCTTCTTCTTCGTGTGGTCTGTGAAATGCACACAAGTGGGTTTACTCCCGCGCATGCGTAGAATCTCGGACATACTAGCTAAAATTAAAGATTTACATATGCCCCTCCCACTCCCCGCCCTCCCTCATCCCCCACTGTAGCTACCCAGTAGTTCCTTTTTCCGCCTGACAGCGAAAGGATCTCCGACTACTAGCTCCTGTTAGAAGTCCACGGATTGCTTCGACTATTCAGATAAGGATAAAAATATGTCTTCTTTATCTTTTAAGAGGTGCTCTGATTGTGGAGCAACCTTGCCCCAAGAGGATCGACATGCTAAATGTCTCCCCTGCTTAGGACAATCCCACATCCCCCAGTCCTGCAAGATATGCAGGATTCTTTCCTACAGAACCCTGAAGAACAGGGATTCTAAACTGAAGGCCTCCCTTTTTGTACAGGCCTTGTTCTCCTCAGAGACTGCGCTCTCGTTCTGCGAGTCAGCCCTCTCTGACCTCAGGGACTGGAAATCCCAGCCCCGTGAGTGCTCTGTCTGATGGTGCCATCCGTGAGTTGGCCTCTGGTTCGCCCATTGAGCCACTCCGGAAGAAAAAGCCAAAAACTGAGAAGTCAAAGCTGCCAAGATTGGCAAGCAGAAGGGAAAGGCTAAGGAGCCTCTGGCTCAGAAAAATTCAGGGCAACTGGTTGGACTGCGGCCCTCCAGTCCCTTGAAAATGGCTCAGAATCCAGGGCAACTGGTTGGTCCACGGCCCTCCAGTCCCTTGAAAATGGCTCAGAATCCAGGGCAACTGGTTGGTCCACGGCCCTCCAGCCCCTTGAAAATGGCACAGAATACTGTGAGGCAACTGGCTGGCCCTGCGCCTCCCAGCCCTCCGATGATTTTGTCTGAAGCAGACACACTGCAGCTTCTTACTGGAGACAGCACTCTTTTTTCAGGGGAGGAGATTCCCCCTGGTTGGTCCACTCCTTCCCAGCCTCCTGCTCTCCCCAGGTCCCGAGCCTGGCCTTCCTTCTCCTCAAATTCCTCCCCTCAGCTCGGTATCCGAGACTAGCCACGTGGAGGCTTGCTCCACGCGACCCTTAACTTCCCTGCAGTCCGCTGCTGCTGCCAAGCTTCTCCTTGGGTTACCGAGCAGCGCCACGTGGCAGAGCCTCCCTTGCCTCCTTCCCTCCACTCCCTCTCCCCTCTCGGAGACCGATGGTTTTCTCCGCAAAAGGGCCATCTCCACGTGGCCTCCTCCTCTGCCCCGGAGACCGCCTCCACAGCGGAGACCGAATTACTTCCTCCTGAACAGCCCCACGCTGCGCTGCTCTCCTCTCCCCCTCGGTGACCGGCAGCGCTCGCACAGCTTCAACACTCACACGCCCGGCTCTCTCCTCAGCACTGCGCAGCCCCTGCAGCTGCTTTTGAGTTGCTCTAGGTCTCGGTCTCCGGAGGCTCCCGGCTACCGAGATGGAAACATCCTTATGGCTTTCCCCATGCCTACCTCCTCCCTTTCCCTCGCTCGGCATCCGTGGCAACTCCCCACCTTCATAGCCCCTCCCACTCAAGCCCCTGCTCCTGTTGTCGCTCCTCCTGCTCTATTCCCCCCCCCCCACCTTCCAGATGATACAATAGACTTGGATTCTTCTGCTGATGCTATTCCTTTGCCTCCCATGCCAGTGCCTGAGACTGACCCTCAGCAGGCAGAAGATTATAAAATTCCCTGCACTATTAATGAGGCTGGCCAGATCCCTTGGCTTACAGCCTCCACAGCCTGATTATGTGGTCCAAGACCCTTATTTTACTTCTGATGAACAACAACCATACCAGTCTGCTATATTGCCTACTATATCTTGTTTGGCAAAATCCTAAAATCTCTGGAGTTGATCCTGCTACCGCCCCTAGTACGTCTAGGCGGGCAGATAATCTTTTGACTTATATGCCACCCCATGGTTGGTTAGACTCCCGAAAGTTAATTCAATTGCGCTTGATGCTCAGCCTAAGCCAATCCAAATCAACCAAGCGGCTCCTTCGAATGAGGAGGGCAAGAAACCTGAGGCTATGCCCAAAAAATTTTATGCTACCGCATGCCTTTCAGGCAAAATGAGCCATTATGTCATTTTTATGAATATCTATCAATCATACCTATGGAACAAAATAGGCCCATATCTGGACCTCCTTCCTGCAACTGACCAGCCCATGGCTAAGGCTTCCATCTACACGCCCTTACCCTAGCTTCCCTACAGAGATCTGGGTGACCATAGAACAGATACAGCGGGCAAACTGCTCACGGGACCAGTTGCCCTTCCCTGGTTAAGATCCTCAACACTGTCTCCCAATCAACGATCTTTGACTGAGAATTTGCCTATAGATGAAGCTGGCCTGTTCAACCCCGAAACAGACTCACAGCTAGAACATTCTCTAAATGAAACAAACACTTAACATATATGGCCATCAACCCTACCTATCTTACCAACCCTACAAACAGCGTTGGCATCCTTATTATACCATCAGTCCTTTCGCGGATACCGCAACTCCGCTCCGTATAGAGGAGGACAAGGATCTCAACTCCCTTCACAACGACTCAGAAGCCCAGCTGCTCCATTCAGGGGTCAATATCGAGGTTCTAGATCCTCAGACATAAAAGGCGTCGCTTCTAGGCTGTCCCTTTTCAGGCTTCAGCCCCCTTCCTAACTTGGCAGTCCATCACCACAGATAAATGGGTCATGGACATTGTCCTTCGGGGATATGCCATGGAGTTTAATTCTCTACCACCTCCTAGTGAACCTTTTTACACTCAGGCCTCCCCTGCCTTGCTGAGAAAAATTGTCTCCCTCCTTCTTAAAGGAGCCTTTTCCCCACCTCACTCCACCAAATTCGATTTTACCTGTTTTCCAGATACTTCCTTGTAGATAAGAGAGATAGCGGCCTACGGCCCATATTTGATCCTCGGAAACTCAACCAATTCATTAAGCCACGCAAATTTAGGATGGCCACTCTACCCTCGACTTCCCCTTTCATCCCGAAGGGACACATGAATGGCCACTGCTGACCTTTAAGACGCCTACTTTCATATTTCAATTGGACATTCCTACAGGAATATCTCACCTTCATGGTTTACGGCGCCATATACTCCTTGCTGTCCCTCCTTTCTGTTCTGGGTCTGTGACCAGCTCCCATCCGATATCAATTATGCCGTATCTCTTTTACAGAGACTGGGACGGGTTGTTGACCAAGAGAAATCTCATCTCTCACCTGCCCGGACGGTGCAATTTTTAGGTGCTGTCATAGATTCTGTACCCCAGAGGGCCTACCTCCCAGAGGATCGCTCCCTCGGTTTATGCCATTCTATCCAGACCGTCCAATCCACCCATCGGCGCTCCGCCTGTACCGTCCAGTTTATCCTTGGCCATATGGCTTCCACCACGAACGCTATCGCATTCACCCGCTTCCGCCTCCGCCCCCTCCAGGCAGGATTCCCCTCTGCGCCTCAGCCAGGGCTGGACAGCCAGACCATGATCCTCCACCCCCCCTTCCGTGTCCTACAATCCCTGTCATGGTAGACAGACATATCCAATGTGTGCTCGGGCCTTCCCTTCTCACTTCCTCAGCCGTCTCTCTCTTTGACGACGGACGCATCCTCCACGGAGTGGGGAGCTGACTTCCAGGGCCTGACCATCAGCGGTCATTGGTCCCCCTTCGAAAAGAGGTTCCACATCAATGCCTTGGAACTCACAGTGGTGAAAAGGCCTTTCGGTCATTTGTGACAGTAATCTCCAACCGGGTGGTCCAAGTCCTCACGGACAACCCCTCGATAAGTTATTACATCAACAAACAAAGGGACACCCGCTCCCCCACTCTCCTCTCCATATCTCTCCGGATATGGAAATGGTGTATTCTCCACAGCACACTCCTCCATACCAATGGATCTATTTGCCTCACATCTTAACATCCATTACCTCGTGTATTGCGCGAGGTCCCACCCTCACGCATCCCCAGATTGCCTAGGAGACGCATACCTCTACCATTGGTCCTCAAGTCTCCTCTATGCCTTTCCCCCGCTTCCACTCCTGCCCAGAGTGGTCGCAGAGTTCCTATCCGACAACTCAGATTGCATCCTGATAGCCCCTTGGTGGACCCGTCAGCCATGGTTCACGCCCCTTCTCCAGGCCTCTCAGGGGGACTTCCTCCGTCTTCCGTTGGATTCCTACCTCCTCTCTCTTTAACAAGGTCTTATCCTACGCCCGAACCTTCCATCCCTCCACCTCACAGTGTGGAGGATCAGGCCCTATCCCACCTCTCCGGCCCCGTCCGCCTAATAATCCGGGCAGCCCAAAAGGTCTCCACCAGGAGGGCATACGCGTTCATATGGGATAAGTTCCGTGCGTTGTCCAGCCACTGGGCCATTTGGCACAGTCGGCTCCAAGTCAGTTGTTTTAGATTTTCTCATTCACCTGTGCACAGAAGGATTCTCCTTTTCCTCCATTAAATGCTATTTCCAATCCCTTTCCTGGTACAGGAAGAATTCGACCTTCTGCCCCTTTTTCAAGATCCCATGGTGGACATGTTTCTACAGGGATACAAAGTCTTTCCTCCTGTTTCTCCTCCATCTCCATCCTGGAGCTTGGAGTTGGTCCTCTCTCAACTTTCCGAACCTCCATTCAAACCTATGGCAACCTGCCATACTCCACATTTGTTCTGGAAAACGGCCTTTCTCGTGGTCATTACCTCGGCCAGAACAGCCAGTGAAATCACAACACTTCGCTCTGATCCTCCCTTTATTCGTTTCCATGAAGACAAAGTGGTTCTCTGGACGGATGTCACTTTTCTTCCTAAAGTTGTCTCCCATTCCCATATGACCCAGGACATTGTCCTCCCGACCTTTTTCCCCCCTCATCTCCTCTAGAGATTGCCCTCCACTCCCTTGATGTTAAAGAACTTTGTCCCTCTACTTACATGGGACAGACTCCTATAAGAAATCTCCTAAGTTGTTTCTTAAGCATAGGGAAGGTTCCCTGGGACTTCCCCTGAATTCTCTACGTTTGGCTTCTTGATAGTCTTGACATTCCGATTGGCCTGCCAGTCAGCCCATAAGGAATTGCCTGTTGGTGTTAAAGCCCATTCCACAAGGGCGGTCTCAACATCCCAAACTTTTTTGCGGGGTATTTCTGGTGCTCAAAGTTGTAAGGCTGCTACATGGGTGAACCTCTGAACGTTTACAACCCACTACAAGCTCGACGTCCTCGTGAGGAAGGATACATCCTTTGGCAGAGTCGTCCTGTTTTCCTGTGTGGCATGACCCGCCTCCAAGATACATAAGCTTGTTAAGTCACCCACTTGTGTGCATTTCACAGACCACACGAAGAAGAAGATTAGGTTGCTTACCTGTAAACCGTGTTTCTTGGAGTGTAAGGTCTGTGAAATTCACACAGAACCCACCCGTCCTCCCCTCTGATGTCATGCCTAGGTTCCTGCTGCTGTCTGGCGGTAAGGAACTACTGGGTAGCTACAGTGGGGGATGAGGGAGGGCGGGGAGTGGGAGGGGCATATGTAAATCTTTAATTTTAGCTAGTATGTCCGAGATTCTACGCATGCGCGGGAGTAAACCCACTTGTGTGAATTTCACAGACCTTACACTCGAAGAAACACGGTTACAGGTAAGCAACCTGATCTTTTATGTTGTTCTGTAGGTTGTGATGTGTTTTATGATGTAGTCGATATGCTGTAAACCGTCCTGAGCCAGTTTGGAAAGGACGGTATACAAAGCGAAATAATAAATAAATAAAAGAGTAGGGCACATGCTCAGCCACCCCTCAGGGGTCCCCATCGCAGCCTGTCCAGATCCATAAAGTGGAAATTCACATAGAAACGCATGGAGTGCCCCCCATCACCACCCTTTACCCCCTTAAATAGTAACTAAGTTAAAAGAGAAACTCACAGAAGGTAAAATATGTTGAAGTCATCTGGCATCTTCGTTGACTTGGAAGCCATTAGCCGGTTTTGCAAGGAATGAAAATGGTTCTTTTGCTGGAGTTTGAAGGGGGGAGCCCACTTACCACCTCTTCTTCATTTTGAGGCTGGATTTCCCTGCTTTTTTGTCAGATTGCATTGTGTCGTCTGACACACAAAGGCCCCCAGTGCACGGGCTGGTCTCTTACAGCTCACCATGGAACTCCGACATGGATTCATCCGGCATCATAAATGCACTCTACCTTGTTGCTAGGCAGTGCTGTTGGGATTTCTCTGAACAAGATGGAAGGCCGAGCCATTCCAGAACCTCAACCCCTTTCAAGGAGGTTCCACTTATAGTCACGTTTCAGGGATGCCTCACGCTTCTACCGACTCCCAGGCTTCAAGATGACCTACTGCAGACAAATGAGGATGTCCAGATGAAGAGGTCAAGCTCAAAATCAGGACAAGGGAGGCAGATGAAACAGTGAAACTACAAGTGGAAAATTTCAGTTACAAATGCCTCTGATCTTGAAAGTTCAGTAGGATCATCACTGAATGGTTAGTTCGTAAATGGGAAATTGCCAATGAATACCAGTTGCTGTAGGATATATTTCAGAGGGAGGATCTGACTAAAATCATTTTGGAGGATGACTCATGATTCATGTGTTCGCCATAAGTCGACAGGTGACTTAAAGAAGGCACCTATGTAATTTATTTATTTATTTCAATATTTATACCTCGCCCTTCCCTACCCCCCCCCCGGAGGGGGACTCAGGGCGGCTCACAAGTGGCAGCCATTCATACATATTCCTGTTAACTATTTAGTAGTCATGGGCCCAAAATTTGTCCCGTTTGATTTGTGTTTCCATTTTGTTCCATCCATTCGGATGGCACAAAATAGGAAGCCCCCTCCTAGAATGAAAATAGACTCGAAATGAAAGGCAGGCAGGAGCAGGTACCGGCTCCAAGCCTGCTCTTCAGATTGATTGCCACGCGCATAAGCCCAAAGTACCGGGGCCTGCAGCCAAGCACTGGGTAAGAAGCGTGCCTTACTCGGCACTCGACTGCAGGCACCCCCGCACTTTGGGCCTATGCACCCAGGCCTGGCAGGGCCTGCAGCCAAGTGCCGAGTAAGAAGTGCTCCTTACTTGGTGCTCGGCTACAGGCCCTGCCAGGCCCAGGCATGTAGGTCCAAATCCTGCAGTCCTCCCCCAGTTATAGTAGGTTGAAAGAAAACAGATCTTTTGGCCCCCAAAACTGAAAACCAATATCTGACCTCCCAATTTCAGGACATTCAGTTGAAATGGATCAGGGGCACCACACAAAACGGATTAAAGTAAGCCCCAAATTAACATGACTACTATTTAGTGCAGTAAATGTAAGTAGCAAGTTATTGTAAGTCTTGTGAATGTCTCCTTTTTCATGTTTACTGCAACTCTGAACAAGAGTTCTCCAAGAGCCCTGGCCATCAGCAGTCCTACCCAGGTCCTGCCAACTCATAGCAAGCTAAGGATGGAGCCCGCTGGGTGCTTACCTCAGGCCCTCATTTTTCCTATCCTATTGGCATAAGGACACGGTGGCCCGCTGCATTCTTATGCCAAAAAGATGGCAGAGGAACGACGTTGACCCCTCATAGCAACTCAATGCCTCGCCATGAAAGCCCGGAATCACTGGGTTGCTGTGCATTTTTCGGGCTGTATAGCCATGTTTCAGAAGCATTCTCTCCTGATGTTTCACCCACATCTATGGCAGTCATCCTCAGAGGTTGTGAGGTCTGCTGGAAACGAGGCAAGTGAGGTTTATATATCTGTGGAATGTCCAGGGTGGGAGAAAGAACTCTTGTCTGCTTGAGACACATGTGAATGTTGCAATTTGCCACCTTGATTAGCATTTAATGGCCTTGCAGTTTCAAGGCCTGGCTCGTTGCTGCCTGGGGGAATCCTTTGTTGGGAGATGTTAGCTGGCCTCACTTAGTTTCCAACAGACTCCTCAACCTCTGAGGATGCCTGCCATAGATGTGGGAGAAACGTCAGGAGAGAATGTGTCGGGAACACGGCCATACAGCCTGAAAAATGCACAGCAACCTTCAACAACACTTTATTTGTCCTCTTCATATCTTTTTGTTGTTGTTGTGTGCCTTCTAGTTGTTTCTGATTCTAAGACAAACCTATCGGTGTCTTCCAGAGTTGTAGTCCAATTCTCAATCCACTAGACCAGGCCTGGGAAAACTTTGGCCCTCCAGGTGTTTTGGACTATAACTCCCACACTTCCTAACAGCCTACCGGCTGTTAGGAATTGCGGGAGTTGTAGTCCAAAACACCTGGAGGGCCAAAGTTTGCCCAGGCCTGGTCTAATGGTAGGCTGTTAGGAATTGTGGGAGTTGTAGTCCAAAACACCTGGAGGGCTGAAGTTTGCCCAGGCCTGGTCTAGTGGTAGGCTGTTAGGAATTGTGGGAGCTGTAGTCCAAAACACCTGGAGGGCCGAAGTTTGCCCAGGCCTGGTCTAGTGGTAGCCTGTTAGGAATTGTGGGAGCTATAGTCCAAAACACCTGGAGGGCTGAAGTTTGCCCAGGCCTGGTCTAGTGGTAGGCTGTTAGGAATTGTGGGAGCTGTAGACCAAAACACCTGGACGGCCAAAGATTGCCCAGGCCTGGTCTAGTGGTAGGCTGTTAGGAATTGTGGGAGTTGTAGTCCAAAACACATGGAGGGCTGAAGTTTGCCCAGGCCTGCACCTGTTCCATCTAAGACCAAATCAAATCAAGTCAGGAAGGAGCTCAGCAGTCTAAACAAGAATAAATTTATTTGGGATTGTTTAAAGACTTGATATACAAAATGTATACACTTTAATATCTTAAATACACTATACTTTTCATTCCCCCCCCCCGCGACAATAACCCCCCATGTAAACAGCTACTGTGTTCGTGCCTTAATGTCTGTATCTATAAGATACACTACAGATTTTTTAAAAAAAGAATTACCGGGCATTTACGATGCCTTTCCATTTAAAAATGACAGTTCGTACCTATGTAACAAAAAAAAGTTGCAGCATGAAACATTGGTTAGATGACAGATTCATCTCGTTGAATATTCCAACATATTTGGGACAGGTAACTTACATGTTATTGGCATCAAGTTGCATTGCAATCTCCCGTACGTTACATAATGTAAATCCAACTCTTATTTTATATTCTTTTAAATAAGTTTCACATATAACATTAAAGGTGTTTTCGCACAATAGTAAATACAACTAAGGGTCCCCTTCTGATGTTACGGTTCTTAACAGTAGTGAAAAGGGTGTTGTTAGAAGGCACTGGTTACAAGGGAGCAGTCCCAAATAAGCCAGCATTGGTCCCAATGGAAACTGAGGCAATGCTGGCCTAGCAAGGAAACTGAGCAAAGGCTCATCCCATGTAACCAGGTGCTTCTTACCTGACCATACATGACGGCTGGGGTAATAACACCTGAAAGGGACCTAAAATGTTCACACGTACATTCACCATTCATATACTGGTTTTTAGGAGATCTTTGGAAGGCAACATTTCCGAAGCAGCCACTTTGCAAAAAGAGAAACGGCACTTTCCAAACCCCTGTTTTGTTTCGCAAGGCAACGTCTTCTGAAACCAGCTTCTGTGCTATTTCGCTCTGAAGAGACCCGCCCTCTGTCTCCCAACCTGTGTGGTTTGACTACTCTGGTTGACATGACTTAATAAAGCTGAAATGTATGGTGTTTTCTTTTTAAAGGGGGGGGGGGGTTGTGATGCACAATCCATCCCACGGAAACGGGTTCCACGTGTCGGAGGGTGAATCCTGATGCAGGAGACAAGCCGTTGCTCCTTCTTGATCGGGACCAAAGAGTTTCCTGTTCCCGACCGGCACCACGAGGCAGGAGAGTTCCACGGAGCCACATAAAAAAACATACACGGCGCTGAGCCGAAAGCACATTATCTGCAACACCCTGAGGAGAGAATCCTTCGGTATCTCTGGGACTGGGAGGGGGCCTCGTTCCCATTTCTCTAGCCAGATGACAGAAACCAGCTGCCAAAAAGCCCAACATAATCTGCCTTAAAAACCATCAGGACCAAAAAGAAACACATCATTCGGTTAGGGCATATTGCACTACAGGTGAAGGAAGGGGGAGAAATCCCCTCCATGGACCAAGATAAAAGGTAAAAGGTATTCCTTCGGCTAAAATGCTTCTTTTTTAAAAAGCGATTTCATAAATACTTAATTCCATTCAATCTTTAAAAAGGGGGAGGAATCACTCACTGTCGGCCACTCCTTCCCAGGCGATTCCCACATGCCACTACGGGTCACCTGACAGCACCAGAGCCATCTGAACCCGGCGGTCCTTATTCCTGTCTCCATTTTGTTTTGCTTTGATTAAACATTCTGCCATTTTGCAGGAGCGAGAGAATGGAGACCACTATGTGGCTTCGGCAAACGTAACGTCAAAGCCCGAGAGCAGTGTGTACTGTCACAGCATCAAATGGCTGGAACCGGCAGAGTCCAATTCTTTGGTGCAGCTCCCAGGCTGAATCGTCAGTTCTGGAGAGTCGTCTTGAGGCAGCAGGATTTTATCAGGGGTGTAGTCATTCCTCTTCAAATCTGCAAACAAAACAAACACCCACGACACCCAAAAAGGGATGCGGGGTGGACAAGAAATATACATGAATACACTAACAAGTATGCCGGACCCCTTCCAGCATTGCAACTCTAGGCAATTTTCAGTCCATAAAGTCTCCATTGCAAATTATATTGTCAGAATGTGAATCTGCTTTTGATTTTGACAACCACTCATTTAGTTTGGCAACTTGAAGGGTTGTCTACAAACTCCTCTATCCAATATAATGGAGGCGAAGAGAAGCACCTGTGTTTGCTGAAGGGAAAAAAATCTAACTTTATGGCCGGGGTGTCAAATTCATTTTTACGAAGGGCCACATCAGAACTCATGTTTGCCTTCAATGTACAGGTAAAGGTTTCCCCTGATATCAAGTCTATCCATGTCCAACTCTGGGGGTGGTGCTCATTTCTAAGCTGAAGAGCTGGCATTGTCTCTGGACACCTCCAAAGTCACGTGGCCAGCATAATTGCATGAAGTGCTGTTACCTTCCTGCCAAGGCGGTACCTTTTGATCTACTCACATGTGCATGTTTTCAAACTGCTACGTTGGCAGAAGCTGGAGCTTACAGCAGGAGCTCGCCCTTCTCCCCAGAATTGAAATGCCGACCTTTTGGTTAGCAAGTCAGCAGCTCAGCAGTTTAACTTGCTGCGCCACCAGGGGTGCCTTCAAAGGGCTGTTGAATCCATGGATGGAGAATCCGTGGATACAGAGGGCCATCTCTTTCTCTCTCTCTTATATATATTGCATAGTGGTTGGTTCTCTCTTGTTTATACACAACATTGGGTCCCCAGGTGCTAATGAATGACAACTCCCATCACTTTTGATTAACTGGGAATAACGGGAATTGCAACCCAACTGAATTGTGGCTTGGAGGTTGGGGAAAGGTTAAAGGGCACTGTGACATCAGACATCACATCTACAAGTCTTGTTTCTAACATTCAAATCCCACTAAACAGAACAGACTACAGCCTTCCAGAAGTGAATGTATTCCAAATTCCATCAGCTCTAGTCATATCATCTAATGATAAGGAATGCAGGAGTTTTTATAATTTACTAAGTGAGAAAATGCACAGCAGATTCATAAACTGATAAGACCACTTAAAAGCAGGATGAGTGCAATGCTAGATGCATATACACAATGGAAATATATACATGGCAATAGGGTCAAGAATAGGGTTCAACAGTCAATCAATCAAAACTTTATTACGGTCACAGACCAGCACAAAGCGGGCACAAGCGCCCTAAGAGGAGAAGGACAACTCCCCAGTAAACAATTATTTAAAATCAGACTAGAAATCAGTATAAAATATATTTTAAGAGACAGGATATTGTTGCCTTACGGTGTCAATCATCCTCCGTCTGATATTAAGGGCAGCAGCACAGAACTTAGCAAGGCTCAACAGTCATCTGCAGAGAAGTTGTCTTGTCCTGGCAACAGCCAAAGTCACCCGGGGAAAATTCTCACCTAGCAAAAACTAAAAGCTAAAAACAGCAAAATTCTCTCTTGTAAATGAGAGCTGCTGTTACCTGGGAGCTTCAGTTTCCTGCAGCACGAATTGCAGTGGTGCTTCGCTCTGAAATTCTTGATGGCATCCTCTCCTAGATTTGCTGGGCCAAATACCATATCACTCGACCTTGAAAACAAAGAACGCAATTAAAAATGCCCAAAGCCACACATGCTTCTTTTGTTGCTTGCAGAGTTTGATGGTTCTCAGTGTAGGGGTGTCACAATATAGCAGTGTTTCCCACCTTTTTTGAGCCGCGGCACACTTTTTACATTTGCAAAATCCTGGGGCACACCGCCAACCAAAATGACACAAAATGACACTCTAACACAGTAATACATATAGTTAATATGTTTTTAAAATGTATTTATACACTGAGTGTGAAACCTGGGCCTGTTTTGATGAACTCAACATAGATATCCTGGCAGGAATGGCAGAAAGACACAAACTTCCCACACAGAACTCCCATAACCAAGAGAAAATGCTATAAGTGTTTGGTGGGCATTGACCTTGAGTTTTGGAGTTGTAGTTCACCTATATCCAGAGAGCACTGTGGACTCAAACAATGTTGGATCAGGACCAAATTTGGCATGAATACTCAATATGCCCAAATATGAATGCAGATGGAGTTTGGGGGAAATAGACCTTGACATTTGGGAGTTGTATTTTGCTGGGATTTATAGTTCCCCTACAATCAAAGAACATTCTGAACCCCACCAAACTTCCCACACAGAACCCCCAGGAGGCAAGAGGAGGTCTCTACTCAGGGAAAGGGAGGCTGGCCTTCCCAATGCATGGAGAGGGAGAGACCAAGTAGACAACGGGTGGGGAGGGGGGGTGTTTGTAATTTTGTTCCTTTATCGAGTTTTTATATACTTAGGGTTTTTATACTTCAACACACTAGACTCTTCCCCCCCCCTCTTCCTGGAGGTTCCAATTTCCCAAGGCACACCTGATGATCGCTCATGGCACACTAGTGTGCCCCGGCACACTGGTTGGGAAACACTGCAATATAGGGATGCTGAGCTAACACCATCAGAAACCTGTTGTCTAATGAACTGATGCACTAAACCGGGCATGGGCAAACTTGGACCCCCCAGTTGTTTTGGACTTCAACTCCCACACCCTTTTATCCCTGTTAAGGGCTGTTATGAATGGTGGGAGTTGAAGTCCAAAGCACCTGGAGGGCCCAAGTTTGCCCATGCCTGGGCTAAACCATCATTTGTGCCCTGTTTGTCATGCAAAATGGGGGAAAGGGGGGGACGGGACTTTGCCCTGCTTACCTTTTCTCTTCAGCTTTTATCACAGAGGGATCTGTCAGATTTTCTCCAACACCTTCATAAGAAGAAGATTTACATGTTCATTTTAAGAGTCAGCAACAGATATACAAAGCCAGCATTTCCTGAGCCAGGAGCCATGAAAGTAAATCTAACATAAAAAGGGTTTCTTTATTTATCGTGTTAGAAGCGGTACAGTTATAATGTGTTTAAAAAGGCACAAAGTTAAACACCGGCCGGTTGGAATTGAAGAACAAAACACCCGGAGGGCCGAAGTTTGCTCATGCCTGCGTTATACCAATCCATTTTTACCTTGTAAATCAAGGACCAGCAGTTCTCCTCGCGTGTATTCATAGGTCCAGTGGCTGAAGGCTAACATGACCTCCTCTAACATGTTGGTTGGAATGATTTCATCTCCGTTGTTGTTATTGTATTTCCTGAACTCTCCCGTCATGCACTCTTCCACTGCAAACCATTGTCCAGCCGAGTGGCAATATAAGAGGAAGACTTCTAAGAACCTTAGGAGAGAACGCATCAGAACAAGGGGAAACACAATTAAAATTCTATATGTTTTTATAATAGCCAAGTGCAATACCTCCTGCCAACTTAAAGAGTCTGCCTTATTTTCAAAAGTGCTTTTTCGAGAAGCCTGTTATTTGTTTGTAGACACAAAAAGGTATAATGCCCAGTAGAGAGAAGCTAGAACTGGTGTCCTTTGAACAAAAGCGAAGAGGGCTCCATTCGAGACCCGGGCCCACCATTTAAAGCGTTATAGTCTAATTTATTCTACAGTTTTACTGTTCATGGAAAATGTAATCTGATATGCAAAACATCAGAGCTGAAAGTGAGCCATACCCCAAATCAGTGGTAGGGAACCTATGGCTCGGGAGCCAGATGTGGCTCTTCTCTTGATTGCATCTGGCTCTCCCATTCTTTCTTTCCTCCATTCTCCCTCTTCCTTCCTTCCTTCCTCTTCCATTCTTTCCTTCTCCTTCCTTTTCCCTCCCTCTCTCCCCTTCCTTCTTTCCACCATTCTCCCTCTTCCTTCCTTTCTTTCCCCTTCACTCTTTCCTTCTCTCCTTCCTTTTCCCTCCCTCTCCCCTTCCTTCTTTTCTCCATTCTCCCTCCCTCCTCCTTCCTTACTCTTCTATTCTTTTTCCCCATCTTCCTTTCCTTCTCCTTCCTTTCTTTTCACTTACCTCTCTCTCCCCTTCGTTCTTTTCATCTTTTCCCTTTATTATTTTAGTCTTTCCTCACTCTCTTTCCTTTCTTTTCCTCACCCTTTCCTATCCTCCCTTCCCATTTCCTTCCTTCTTTTCCCCTCCTTGTCTCTCTCCTGCTTTTCTTTTCTTCGTTTTCCATAGTTCGTTCTTTTCTTTCTTCCTCTCACCTTCCCTCCTTTATTTCCTCTTTCTTTCTTTCTTTTCTTTCTTTCTTTCTTTCTGTCTGTTTGTCTGTCTGTCTTTCCCCCTTCCTTCCTTCCTTCTTCTCTTCCTTCCCAGTGTCCTGAGCATGCTTTTTGCAGAGCCAGGTCTGAAGTGTCTGGTCATTCTGCCGGGGGAATCCTTTTCTCATAGTATGTACGTATAGACTCACATTTAGTTGAATTCAGTCTTAAAATATATTATATATATATTATATGGCTCTCACTGAAATAAATTTCCAAATATTTTGCTTTCATGGCTCTCAGAGTCAAAAAGGTTCCCGACCCTGCCCCGAATGATTGAGGATTGGCAAAAACTGATGTTAAAGGTCACTTTGCATGAACCTCAAACTGCATAAGGACTCCCACGCTACTGGGCACTCTTGTGACACTTACCGTGGCGAGTAGGGAATAGATTTGGGTTTCATCTGATTGAAGGCAAATGTGAGCTTCTGGGCAGCCCTCTGCTGCTGGATTTCCTAATGGTTGGGTAGAAAAAAATGCTTTATAGTCAAGATAAATACTTGAAAACAAGATTAGTAGTAATAATTGTACGAGAATCTTTATATTGTCGAAGGCTCTCATGGCACGAATCACTGGAGCGTTGTGTGGTTTTCGGGCTGTACGGCCGCGTTCTAGTAGCATTTTTATAGAACTACATGGGTTTTTTTGTGTCTGCATAAATGCAGGACCTATTATGACCATCCAGAAGAAATTTCTAGATACAGGCCTTTGTTAGATTATTACATAGGAGCAATTACCGCTGTCATATTGAGAAGGGGGCCAAGCTTGTTTTATGTTGTTCTAGAGATTAGGACACAATGAAGCAAAGGATTCAAATTGCAGGAAAAGTGATTCCACTTAAATATTAGGAAGAAGTTCCTAATGGTAAGAGCTGTTTTACATTGTAATGTGTTGCCTTGGAGTCTGGTGAAGTCTCCTTCTGGAGATTTTTAAACAGACTGGGTGGCCATCTGTCAGGGCTGCTTTGATTGTGTATTCCTGCGTAGGCTTTAGCACAGCTAAATTTCTAGATTTCTATTTCTAGATTATTATTATTATTTTATACATAACAAGAACACTATGCTGGTTTTTAATGAAAACAAAAAAAATAATATTATTGTATTATATTGTATTTTGTTTCTCTCTAAAAAAATACACTTGCTGTGATAGTAAAAACAATCAGATTGTAGAAATGTCACAATGAGAATTTTTGTTTTGCTGTGATAGTAATTTCCAACACATTTTTCTGAAATGTAATATTGATAGGTGCCCATGCAAAAAAAATGTAACTTACTCTTAAGCAGAGGTGTAATACTGTGTCATCTTTGTAAATACTTGACCACGTGTTGACCACTTCAGGGAGGAAGGACTTGATGATATAGAGGTGGCCTGATTTCAGGATGTCGTATTCGGACCAGGTGCAGGCCACCTTGAGGGCCCGCCGCAAGCCCCCTCCCATCTCCTCCTTACTCAAGAACTCGATTTTGGCACAGAGGCCTAGCTGAGACCAGGAAGACATGCTGTTGTTCAAGATGTTAGGAGAGCTCTCTTCGAGACGATACACAGTGACTGGTTCACCTTTAATGTGACAACAGAAAAAGGAAATGCGTCTAAGACAAGGCGGCATTGGCTTCATCTTAGTGAGTGCTCAACTCAAGAACTTCAGAACCAATCTTGTTTGTAATTTGGAGACTACCTGTATTCTATCCTACACACAAGGCACACAGACACACATTGGGGAAAATGTCTCCAATCAAAATGCTATGCTCTAACCTATATATCATAACAATGTATGTCCTATTAATATTTCTTTTATCTTCACTGAGATACTGCATGAATACTATCCATAAGTAGAAAATCCAGAGTCTACACTTCTCTAATCTACTCCTGGTATTCCCCTGGTTGACTATTGCTTATTTTTAGATGCCTTAAAGAAGTGATTTTCAACCTTTTTTGAGCAGCGGCACATTTTTTACATTTACAAAATCCTGGGGCACACCACCAACCAAAATGACATAAAATGACATTCTAACACAGTAATACATATAGTTAATATGTTTTTAAATGTATTTATACACTCACTTAGTGTGAAACCTGGGCCTGTTTCAATGAACACAAAATAGATATCCTGGCAGGAATGGTAGAAAGACACACACGAAGCTCTTGCTCAACAGCTGTCAGTCTCTCTCTGCCACTGTCACTTGATGTGCAGCTGCAGCACTAACTCTACGTTTGTTTACTTAGCCGCGTCTGAGCGAATCCAAAATGGCACGACCATAGCACTCTCGCGTCACTTCTTAGGTGACGCGAGAGTGCTATGGTTCCATTTCTTAAAGGGACAGATGCGCCTTATAGTTTATATATGAATGAAGTTCGAAAATAATTTCCCACGGCACGCCTGATGATCTCTCACGGCACACTAGTTGAAAATCACTGCCTTAAAGAAGTGATTTGTCTGGTAGTAAAGGTAAAGGTTTTCCCCTTGATATTAAGTCCAGTCATGTCCGACTCTGGGGTGTGGTGCTCATCTCCATTTCTAAGCCGAGGTTGTCCGTAGACACCTCCAAGGTCATGTGGCCAGCATGACTGCATGGAATGCTGTTACCTTCCCGCCAGAGTGGGACCTATTAATCTACTCACATTTGCATGTTTTCGAACTGCTAGGTTGGCAGAAGATTGTCTGGTATAAGCTTAAAAATCAAAGTATTATTCTGATTGCATTCAAAAAGCATTCCAAGATTCCAAATGCCATACTCTGAAAGTCTTCTTTATCAGCCCTATGGTATGTTACCAAAATGGGGAGGGCCTTAATGCCCTTGGCATACATCTAGTATTTCCTCTCTGTGTGTGTGTGTGTGTGTGTCTGTGAGGTTTACCTTTTTCTATTTACTCAGGCATTTCAATTTGCCTAATCCCAGATTCTGCCACATCATTGTTATTTACTGTCTTCTGTTATGCTTTTTAAAAACAGTTAAATCATTCCTGTACTGCATTCAGCAGTAAATAATGTATGACCTACATTGCTGGACACTGTTCTGGAATATGGGGGGAAGGAGAGGGAAAGAAAGAGAGAGAGAACGAGGGGAATGTATTGCCTTACCTCTTGGAGGCACAGGGGTGAATGGTATGCTCTGGGACAACCTCATCAAATTATTTCTTTCTACAGCTGCAAAGAAAAGACAAAAATGTGATGTGGACAAGAACACTTAATAGTTTGTTATGACCCAAAGTTTTTGGAAACTGACCTGAATAGTAGTAGGTGGTATCCATGATGGGCTTAAAAGGAGAAGCAATACCTTAAGAGAAAATGGGTATTATTATTATTATTATTCATCACAAGCCCTGAGTTTAAATTCTGAAATGCATAATGATAAAAAAATGAAACAGCAGTTTACATTCAGTTTGATTACAAGTAAGCTGGTCATTTAGTAAGAGATTGCTTTCTTTCTGCACAACAACTTAATTTAGTTAAGAAAACGTTCTTCTGGTGTGATGCTCAAATCACTTAAAAATTTAATTTGGCTTGTTCTAAATCTAGAAGCAAACATTACATAACCTCACATCATTGACACGAATACTTATAACCATCGCTTACCATTCAAGGCATCTTCCTCAGAAGACCTGTAAGAGACAGAGATCCCTTTAAAGCAGCAATTCCCAAACTGTGGTCTGTGGACCACCAATGGTCCAAAAGAGCGAAAATATGGTCCACGGCCTCACCATTAATACACCATTGCCTCGAAACCATGCAGCAACTAGAACAACTGGTCTAGTGAAACCCTCTTACAGCGCCGAGGCAATGGGGATGTCGGGAGGGGAGAGGCCGGCTACCCACGAAAGATTACTGCAACCACATCAGCACTAGATTATTAAATATGGATTTCTGTGGCCGAGTATATGGCGACTACTGGATGGCATATGTTCTGTATCAAGAAGTAGAGCCGATGTGGTCAATCCAATGCAATTTTCTGAATCAACATCCCAAATAACCAAACCGTATCTAAAGTTGACCAAAAACTGATTCGTAACCCATTTGGTACTAATGTTGGAGAGTGGTCCCTGGTCAAAGTGGCCCCTGTTCAAGTGGTCCCTGCTCAAAAAAGGTTGGGAACACAGCTCTAGGTGAAGATGACTAGGAATTGGATTCACCAAAATTCCCAAAATCAATTCAAAGTCCGAGTCAGAAAGCAGAAGGATAGTCAGTCCGAAAAAGAGGTCAGTTACCGAAAATCACGAGAGCAGTCCAGAAATAGCGAAGGTTCAACTACTGCGTTGCGCGGATGTAGAGAACTGAGGGGGTGGCTCCTCTGAGGGAGCTTATATATGGAGGGGCCGGGCTACCTCTAATGTGTCATTTTTATCTTCTAGAAGGTTCTGATCTGCTCTGCGTGCCCGCAGATATTGCATGACTACCTATTCGCAGATGATCATGACAGAGAACTCCGTGTTATTTTTTAAAAATGCAGGACTTTTAGGGGGGAAAGGATTAGGAACATATCCCAAAAATATTATTGGCAGCTGAGGCTTTTATTCAACTTGCAATGTTTTAAATTACATTTAAATGCATAAATGGCGACTCTTTAACACTGAAAAACATGAGGATTGGTATGTATGACGGGAGTGGATAAAAGTACAAGGGGACATGGAGTTGCTACTGAACAACTAAGATGCGAAGATGCGCCAGTTTTAATGCTCAACATCAATCAATCAATCAATCAATTTTTATTACTTGCTTAGTCACCCTCCACCAGCGGTGCTCTGGGCGACTTACAACATAAAACCAATAAAACACTTTAAAAGAACTACAATTAAAACAACGAATCAAACGCTCTGCCAAAGAGCCAAGTCTTCAGTGCGACAGTAAAGCATCTCAGTTCGCGCATGGCTCGGATGTTGGGTGGCAGAGAGTTCCACGGTTTTGAGGCAGAGGCTGAGAAAGCCCTCCACCTTGTGATCTCCAGGCGGATTTCTCTAGGGCCCGGCATATGGAGGAGATTCTCTTGGGAAGATCGAGGTGACCACTGGGGTTGATAGGGGGAGAGGCGGTCCCTAAGGGACGTCGGCCCCTTAAAGGTCAATACCAGCACCTTGTAGGAGATCCGGAATTCGATCGGTAACCAATGCAGCTGAGACAGGATAGGTGTTATATGACATCCCACAGGGGTTCCTGTAAGGAGCCTGGCAGCTGCATTTTGAACTATACGAAGTTTCTGGGTCACTGACAAAGGAAGGCCAATGGAATTGCAATACGGCTAATGACGAATCTCTGCTCTCTGTATTAACTGTGTTATTGCCGATTCACATTGTAAAAACACAGATTCTTCACAATATAAGAAAACTCTAAAGAAATTAATACTTTATCCACCTTTACCAGGCCTGAGCAAAGTTGGGCCTACCAGGCATTTTGGACTCCAACTCCCAGCATTCCTAGCAGCCTCAGGCCCCTTCCTTTTTCCCCTCAGCCGCTTAAGGAAGGGGCCTGAGGCTGCTAGGAATGCTGGGAGTTGGAGTCCAAAACGCCTGGTAGGCCCAACTTTGCCCAGGCCTAACCTATACCAATATCTATAACAGGCATGGGCAAACTTCGGCCCTCCAGGTGTTTTGGACTTCAACTCCCACAATTCCTAACAGCCTACCAGCTGTTAGGAATTGTGGGAGTTGAAGTCCAAGACACCGGGAGGGCTAAAGTTTGCCCATGCCTGATCTAAATCAATGAAAGTCAGCAACAAGCTCTGGCTCTATAGTACTGGGAAAGGAGGTGTGCAATGACTAGCCACATACAACAGAGCTGTTAATGACCACACACGGCAACATCCATCACATATTAGCAGGCTAAAAGCAGTGTCAACTATATTTCACAAGAAAAAATAGAGTCTTTGATATGGTCACCACTAACAATAGGATTCAGGTTTCTAATTAATTCAGTATTGATAGGGACCTTTACTTACATTTGATTGCTGTATGACGGCAACCAATCCTACAAGGAAAAAGAATACATCGTTGACTACATTTAGCTCAAGAACTAAAAGATTTAGCAGCAAGGTGCGACACATTTTTGGCAGTGAGAAATCTAAGGATTTAAAAAGCAAGATCTCAAAATGTGTTTCTGTTACAGAAAGAAAGGACCCAATTTACTCATGCAAAGTAGTTGGATGAAGTTCCTTTAATATTCTCCTATATGGGTCTGAAACATGGGTCACATATCGCCAACACCTACGACTCCTCGAACGCTTTCATCAGCGCTGTCTTCGCTCAATCCTAAATATACACTGGACCCACTATGTGAGGAATGTTGCTGTCCTTGAGCAAGCAGAGATCACCAGCATTGAGGCCATGCTATTGAGAACACAGCTGCGCTGGGCAGGGCACATCTCTAGGATGGAGGACCACCACCTCCCAAAGATACTATTCTATGGTGAACTCGCCATGGGTCAGCGCAAGAGAGGCGCCCCCAAAAGAGATATAAGGACTCCCTGAAACAACATCTCAGGCTCAGCCAGATTGATCACTGGGACGACGTTGGCTATCTTTTCAATTCCACCGCTGTACCACCAATTTGCGAAGAGGCCGAAACGCTGCCACCAATTATTATTTCTTGACCATTAGACTTGTAAAGAGTGATGAGGAGACTTTACTTTTAAACAGCCATTATGAGAGAGATGTAATCTGAAACCCTTTCGTGAGGGAAGCTCTTTATGAGGTAATTCACTCTTTCTTGTGACAGGAATACACTTTTAAAACGAGGCTTGACTTCAAATCACTGGCACAGAGAGGTTTTTTGATGAATAACAATTAATAATTTATTCTTGTACAAAGCTTGGTTTAGTATAACTCTTCCAAGGAGGCACAACTTAATAAGGTTACTAATACTAGTTATTGTAAAATCAAAGTCACAATAGCTTCACTATTGTCTTCAACCAGCTATATATTGGAATGTGTTCACTTCTATTGTCTAGGCACACTAGCCTTCTTTAGGTACTTTGTCTAAACCCTGCTCTCTTTCCTTAGAGCTGGTCAATCTTAACCTCTCACTTTGAGCTTTCCTCTCTCTAATCTCTTTCTCTGAGCTCTTCACACTTTGAGCTCTTCTCTCTCTATACTATTAACTCATTCTCTGAGCTCTTCACACTTTGAGCTCCTAACTCTAACTCTGAGCTCCTCACCCACTGAGCTCTTATCCCTGACTCTGACTTGAGCTCCTCACACTTTGAGCTCCTATTCCTGACACAGACTTGAGCTCCTCACACTTTGAGCTCCTTTCCTGACTGACTAACTTTCCCTCCTTGGTCTTGTCAGAAGCCTTCTGACTCCTCCCATTACAGCCTCAGAGCTATGTTGCCATGGCAACTCTGCTCTCCCTGCAGCAATGGCTTTCAACATCAGCCCTTCTCTCCTGCTTACTCTCTCTCTATATTACCATACATATTCATCTATACAGTACAATTAATCACATCAACACAATCACCAACCCTGGCCTCACATCGGGAGGCATGGAGACGCACTATCCACAATGCTGCAGCCTCTTTCGAGAAGACACACCGAATGGGTCTCGAAGAGAAACGGCAACACAGAAAGAACCGCAACTTGGAAACAACATCACCCAAGGAGACTTTCTGCTGTGCTTTCTGCAACCGAACTTGCCTATCTCAGATTGGTCTTTTTAGTCATCAACGCGCTTGTAAAAAGCGTGGGATGAGTCCTTCCTAAGAATCTTCGTTCGCAAAGTAATGCCGAGAGAGAGATGAAAGGCTCTTCCAGACAGGCCCTATATCCCAGTATCTGATCCCAGGTTTTGTGCTTATCCCAGATTATCTGACAGTGTGGACTCATATAATCCAGTTTAAAGCAGAAAACCTGGGATCAGATCCTGGGATATAGGGCCTGCCTGGAAGGGCCCGAAGATTTCCTTCTGAAAGGCCTGTGATAAAAAGGCATTACGAGAGTTTGAAAATCATCAGCAAGCCAGGCTACAATTTGCAGTGAATCGCAGAGGGGATTGAAATAGATCCTATATTTGAAGTAATGTTCTGATTCAATTTCATAACCCCTTTAACACCCAAAAGAATCAATGGAAACACGGTATGCTACTTACTTTGAGTAAGGCTGCCTTGGAATCTACCTGCTGAGATTCTTCAGCTGAAGTTCTTCTGCTCTTATTGTGCACTAAAAATGAAATAATATCAGTTACATTTATACAATAGTAATAATAATAATAACAACAGCAATAACAACCTTCTTTTTATACCCCGCCTCCATCTCCCTGAAGGGACTCGGGGCGGCTTACACACAGAGCAAAATGTCCACGAAACATTAAAGCAAAACAAAAAATTAAAACAACATGATTAAAATAAAACACAGCAAAACATTATATTCCTTCCAATGAATTCAAGACATTATCTCGGTTTTATTATCCCAGAGACCCTGTAAGGCAGGCCTGGGCAAACTTGGGCCTTTCAGGTGTTTTGGACTTCAACTCCCACAATTCCTTACAGCCTCGGGCCCCTCAGGAATTGTGGGAGTTGAAGTCCAAAACACCTGAAAGGCCCAAGTTTGCCCAGGCCTGCTGTAAGGACAGGTCAAACTAAAGGAGAATGATAGACCCAAGACTAAGCAGTGACTTTCATGGTTTATTGGGGTCTTAAACACAGATCCCCCAGTTGCCAGGTTACACCAACAATATAAATCACTATAGAGCACTTTTCATAAAGTATTTTGTGTTAATTCCACTTTAAAGAATTTAGAGGTTAAAACTATAAAGAGCTTTTGACACCTACTTTGCTCTGAAAGGGCTGCTAATGAACTTCCACGATCATCAGGAAAGCTGCCACACGAACTAACAGGCCTCAGGCTGTCTTCTTTATTACTGTTGTCCTATTTAGGAAAGAGATAAGCAACGTTATCAATGATTATTCAACTAAAATATATGATCAATGCGGCCAATGTGTTATACAGTATTTTAGAAGAAACTTTTCTTTTTTGTGTGTCAGGAGTGACTTGAGAAACTACAAGTCGATTTGGTGTGAGAGAATTGGCCGTCTGCAAGGACGGCCAATTTCTTGCCCAGGGGATGCAATCCTGTGAGAGATTTCCCTCATGTCTCCACATGAAAAGCTGGAGCTGACAGATGAGAGCTCACCCCGCTCCCTGGATTCAAACCTTTCAGTCAGTAGTCTTGCCGGTACAAGAGTTTAACCCATTGCACCACCACTGATCTAATGGACTTACTTTTACACGTGACACGTAAACATTAGTCTTTACGATATTTCGTTCAATGTGAAGAGCTGGAATAAAAACAACTCTAAATTTTACCTGATTTTTAGTTGCTTCCATGCTTTCCAAAATTGCTTTTCTGAAGTCTTCTTGTTGCTCCTACAAAAGTTATATTTTTAAAGTGGCTTTAATAGTTTGAATTGGGACATAGTTATGAAAAACGGAGGAAAACAAATTAGACTACTATATAATAAAATGTTAGAGTGGGAAACCGAAACGGAGCTAATAAAAGAAAATATGATCAAGTGGGCGCAAGATCTTGGCCACTCCATATTGCTAACCGAATAGGAAACAATATGGAGAAAGAACATAAAATATTCAGGGGGAACCACTGTATCGGAAAGCTGGTTCAAAATCTTTTATCGCTGGTATCTACTGCCACAAAAATTGGCTAAATTTTATAAAAACCTAAGTAACAAATGCTGGAGGTGTAAGGAGCAGACTGGTACATTCATGCATTGTTGGTGGACCTGCCACAAAATTAAAATTTTTTGGAAGAACTTCCACACACATGTCCAAAAGATACTAGACACTGATATCGAAATGAAACCAGAGTACTACTTGTTGAACCTAACTGATGAAAAAATTGAAACAAATAAAGATAAAGTATTCAACTACATGTCGGCGGCAGCCAGAATAGTCCTGGCAAAGAACTGGAAAAATGAGAAGCCTCCGGAATCAACAGATTGGGCTATTGAATTAAACGAACTTATGGACCTTGATACATTAAAAAGTATAGTAAATAATCAAAGTGTGAAAAAGAGAATAAACTGGCAGCCCGTGAGAGCATATATGAAAGAAATAAAGATCTAAAAATACAAAAGAAGAAGAATTACCATATAAGGGAGACCGATAGATATGAAAATAGACCACAGACTATAAACTTCAAGTAAGGACTAGAGTCCCTGTTGACCTGACTGGAAGATCAACTGTTTGATGTATTTCTATCCTCTTTTGCCCCCTGTCTGTGTTTTTTCTGTTTAACCCTTTGTCCTGGCACTCCCCCCTCCCCTCCCCTCTCTTCTCTCCCTCGCACCCTATGCTTTTACCCTACTTTCTCTTTGTCCTTATAATTTTATTACTGATTGTAAAACAACTCAATAAAAATTACATATTGAAAAAAAGTTTGAATTATACCTTCTTCTTGTAATTCAGAAATTAAGATGAAATACTTTCAAATGGATTTTGCAGATTTTACCCCTAACCTGGAGGCTCTTGCTTTGTGTTCTGGTATCTCTGTGGAATGCTCTCAAAGCAGTGCCTTCCCACAAACCTACCACAGGTTGCATCTCCCTTATACCAGTGGTTCTCAACTTGCGGGTCCCCAAATATTTTGGATTTCAACTCCCAGAAATCCTAACAATTGGTAAACTGGCTGGAATTTCTGAGAGTTGTAGGCCAAAACCCCTTGGGACCCACAGGTTGTGGACCACTGCCTTATCCAGAAATCCAAGATGCTTCTGAGACAGTGATAACTTTTGCTTTCTGTTGGCTCAATGTACAGAACTTTTGTTTCATGCACAAAACTATGAAAAATATTACTTTCATGCTATGTCTTCAAATATGAAACACAAATATATTTTCTATTTAGACTTGGGCCCTGTCTCCAACATATCTTCTGATGTATATGCAAATATTCTAGAACTGGAAACAAAAATCCAAAATACTGTTCTATAGTGTTATAATTTCTCTCTTAACACTCAACTACTCTCTGATGCTTGGACACTCCAAGTCACAGAAATCATACTAAATTTACATAGGATTTTGCTATTTAGTAAAGCAGCTCACAGACACTTCAATATGATATTGAATGTGCATCTACTTGTAATGTAAGCCAACTCCCCCATCATTAAATGTCTTACCTTAATACTATCACTTCTTTCTTTATTTTTCACCACAGGCTCTTTATGTCGTTGCAACTCCATACTATCTCTGTGACCTGTGGTATCATCACCATGTAGGAAAAATAAAGTACAGATTTAGACAATAGGACCAAACATATGTATGTTCTCACTAAAATGGTGCTGGGATGATTTGTGAACTATTGATTTTCATACAAAAACTGTCACCATCATTGTGATGATGAGGTTAAAAAAGCTCTCTCTTTAAAAGGCAGCATAGATATTAGATTTTTGGCTAAATATAACTGAACAGAAAAAGGACAGTTCTGTATTAAAGGTTTTCTAAATATAAACTTCATCCTCAAAGGATAAGAAAAAACAATGACAGATACATGGAATGTTCTCCATCTTTAAACACGAACACAGTTCATAAACAATTCTTCCTTTTAAGGTCCTGAATGTCAGGAGAATAAAAATATGGTCTGTGGCCTCACCATTACTACACTGTTGCCTCGAAACCATATGGCAACTGGTCTCATGAAACCCTTTTATAGTGCCGAGGCAACAGGGATGTTGGGAGGAGAGAGGCTGACTACCTACGAAAGATTACTAATACCACATCAGCTCTAGATTATTACATATGGCTTTCTGTAGGTGAGCAGATGGCGACTACTGGATGGCATATGGTCTGTACCAGAAACTAGAGCTGATATGGTCTATCCAATGCAATTTTCCGAATCAGCACCCCAAATAACCAAACTGAATCTATAGTTGACCAAAAACTGATTCGTAACTCTTTTAGTACTAACTAGCGACCCCCTGCCACATGTTGCTGTGGCCCAGTCTGTGTATACGTGTTTTGTGTGTGTATATATGTGTGTATATATGTGTGTATATGTGTATACAGTATATGTGGTTTTTGTAATGTTTTTTGGGGGGGTGGGTTGGCTTTTTAAGTCCTTTCCGCTGTGTTTTTCAGTGTTTTTATGACTGATGGTCACTTGTCGGCCTGATAGGTGTATTGTGTCCAAATCTGGTGTCAATTCGTCCAGTAGTTTTTGAGTTATGTTAATCCCACAAACTAACATTACATTTTTATTTATATAGAGAGTGGTCCCTGGTCAAAAAAAGGTTGGGAACCACTGATGTAACTAAATGTGAGCTGGATGTATATCACTTTAAGAGTTCATTTTGCAAAACAAAAACCTATATCCAATTGTCCCTAATAGTGCAATGTATGCAAAAAATGAATAACCAAATTCCCTTGGTCTTAAAAATTACATATGCCAAGATGAAAAATGCAATTCCAAACTAAAGTTGGAGCAAAGAATCAACATAAACATTGTATATATCTGGTAAATATCCTTTCAATCAACGTGTCTATTCAAGTTGGGAGTTTGGCCGTGAGGACAAAGAACATCAGTAAAATGCCCTCTATAAAATGTTTACTCTTGAGAGAAACTAAAAGTTGTCTTCACCAACTGTTGACAATGTAAAGTCTTTTTTGGTCAACCAAAAACGGACACAAAAAATGCAGGTAAACGTTCACAATCATCAATATCCAATTAACAGTATTTAATTAGTACATATTTCTTCCCAGTGTTTTGACAACTCTACCATTGTTTTGAGCAGTTTTGAAAGCATAAGTTAAAACACCATTTGAGTAACTAGCAAAATCTGAACGTTTTTGCTATTGAAGAGAACATACAAAATGCCAAATGTTTTCTTTACTTGAGAATTCTATTTTATGAACTCCATCCAAAACAGTGGTAGATAATAGACCAAGCAGCATGTAGAATGATAGCACAGCAGAACCCTTAGGTTACACAAGCAGGTGTCGCAGACGTCTTGTCCCTTAACAAAAGGAATTTCAATTTCCTCGAGGAAGAGACAATATTTTTATGCAGACGACTGTATTGAAAAGAAAGATTTTCCAAATCAATTTCACTGATCTGCAAAACGATAGCAAGGATTAAAATCTCTTCGTCCTGGATTACTTCTCTGTCTGAAAAATATTGTCTACAACTCAGATTTATGAAGAACTTACGCTTTTCTAAAGAAAGAACCACTTGGATAGCTTGAGAAATTCAAAAGCAAAGTGCAACCTGCACCCAAAATCCACCAAAGCGTACCATACAAGTCTTGACAATCAAACCTTGCAATTTCTGAAGATGTGCAATGATGCAGGAACCATTACAGGTTTTTCTTGATGTTTCTGGAACTCTTCTAGGAAATCCTTCAACGTTCAGCGTCCTGTTCAAACCACTACTTGGGTCAACTCTGACCTCACTAGTAGGTGATAACTGCAATGTATGTATGGCATCATCCTTCACCAAGTTGGAAGAGGAATGGTGGTTCCATTTGTCCGAGAAGCATTCACTACGAGCATCATTTTCATCACAAACAAATCCACGGTTAACACATCCTCCAACAGAGGATTGAGAGACGGAGGCGGCACAAGAAACAGAACCAGAGGCAGGAAAATCATGGCAACGAATAGCAACTTTTGCATGGACACGGTTTCGCTCATTATACTTACCCACAAATGCACCAAATTCAACAGCGTTCTCTCCGTCACCAGTCTTTTGGGCTATAACTTCCTTATTTCCTATGGCAGGCTCTAACTGATTTTGACAACTTGGCTGAGAAGGAGTGCTCACGAAAAATTTAGTTGTTGCCGATGTGAAATGTGGCATACTGTTTAAAGAATTGCCTGTCTTTTTCGTTTTACTACTGCATTTTGGTAAGTCTGTACCCTGTATCCTTTGACGAAGTTCTGGGGGAGAAAGAGCTCTCGGAACTAAGGCACTACCTGAGGAACCTGCCCCTGGAAAGGTGAATTCATCCCCCTTGGGGAGACCCATAATCTTATATCCAGAATCTCTTTCGTTTTGCATAGAAATGTTGCACAGCAGAGCATTATTACTCTCAAGGCCTCCTTGGGGGAAAGAAGATCCAAACACGTTGCCAATACTGTGCTTTCTCCACACGGAAGAACGTAGGGGACCGTCGTCAATGAAGTTCTGCGTCAAGTGCTTTGAAATGCTCAACTCCCGTGTAATTTCATTGTGGACTTTGCTAGCTTCTGAAGCCTTCTGCGCGGTTAATGTCTTTAAGGTGTCCACAGTCAGGGCTGATAGGTCCTGTAAGTGACCTATTTGGGTATCTAGAGATTGCAAGGAACGTTTGATATAGTTGACTCTGTCTCCAACCTCCTTGATTTGGATGCACATGTGCTCAACACTGGAGAGAAAGAGGAAAAAGTGGGGGAAATTACCATATATTCTCGAGTATAAGCCGACTTTTCCAGCCCTTTTTAAAAGGGTCAAAAAGCCCCCCTTGGCTAATACTTGAGTCAAAGTTATTTATTATTTTACCAGTTGTTGTTACATTTATTATTTTACGCTATTTATTATTATTACATTTATATTATCTTACACTATTTATTATTATTACATTTATTATTTTACTCTATATTTATTATTACATTCATTATTTTACTCTGTTATTATTATTATTACATTTCAATTATTTTGTTCTCTTTATTATTATTGGAAGGATATGTAAGCACATTTACATTGAAGAAAATTAGAACAATGGTTTAATCAGAGTTCGACAGTCTTATCTTAAATTAGTTTTATGTAAATATTCAAAAACATTAATTGATGCCTCAATTAATGTAATTTTATTAATATCTATTTTTATTTTGAAATTTTCCAGAAGCTGTTGCACTTCCCACCCTTGGCTTATACTCGAGTCAATACATTTCCCCAGTTTTCTGTGGTAAAATTAGGCACCACAGCTTACATTCGGGTTGGCTTATACTCGAGTATATATGGTAATCAATTAAACCTTTCTATCAAGGCCATACAGCTGAAATGGAATTAGTGTTGTTTGATAAGGTGGCTGCCCTGAATATAAATGCAATGCTTAATTGTTGATTCGTAAGTCACTTACCGTTCAGAAGTTAATCTAATTCTCTCTTCGCTCCCACAATGGAATTTGTCATCTTTTTCATTGAAATACATCTCAACACATAACTCCTCAAAATCATGAAGTTTCTTTTGATCTTCTTCGGTTAGAAACAATTCTGGAGATTGAAACCAATTCTGTTTTAGAATCCTATCAATTGTCTACCACACAGGAGAGGTAAGGATAACGGTATTAAAACCATGAAAGTGAACGAATAGCAGAGATTTAGCTCAAATTAAAAAGGTAACAGAATCCTACATAGATATTTTAGGAAGAAACGTACAGTGGGTTGCTGTGAGTTTCTCAGGCTGTATGACCATATTCCTGAAGAATTCTCTCCTGATGTTTTGCACACATCTATGGCAGGCATCCTCAGAGGTTGTGAGGTCTCTTGGAAACTATGTAAGTGAAGATTATACATCTGTTGAATGTCCAGGATGGGAGAAAGAACTCTTGTCTGTTGGAGGAAAGTGTGAATGTTGCCATTGGCCAGCTTGATTAGCATTTAATGGCTCCCCCAGGCAGGAACCAGCCATACTTTGAAGCTGCAAGGCTATTCTCCCACCCTGGACATTCCACAGATATATAAACCTCACTTGCTGAGTTTCCAACAGACCTCACAACCTCTGAGAAAGCATGCCAGAGATGCGGGCGAAACATCAGGAGAGAATGCTTCTGGAACATGGCCATACAGCCCGGAAAACACACAGCAACCCAGTGATTCTAGCCATGAAAGCCTTTGACAACACAAGAAATGTACACATACACAAAATTACACAAAGATTCAATGATTTAACTCAGAAAACCCAAATAGCACCACATGATAATAAAGAATAATATTTGTTATTGTTTTATTGTTTATTTACTTTTAAATATATTTCTTATTGAATTTCCTTTGCGTAGATAATGGGTCCATAGACTTGGTAGAAAAGAGTCTTGCAGACAAAATGACTTCCGAGTGTGAAGAAACCTAGAAGTCATCTTGAGGAGATAACAGAAGTAGGTACTTTCTCCTCACCCCCCTCTCAGAGGTAAGACAGTTTAAAAAAATAGCAAAATGCAAAATACCATCAAATTTGAGGTGTACCCATTTTTGGAGTCCCTAAAATGTCCCTAAAATGGGGAAAATACCAAGTGCCACCTCTGTGTTGATGGACAGGCAGGATTTCCCGGGTAAATTTTTGCTGTTAATTTGGAAAAGTAGATTTTGGGGACATGTCCAGACATTAATTACCATAAACATGGATCCCTAGAGGTTGCAAGGTTGTAAATCCATAACTGTTGAAAAGGATGCCAGCCGCATTAAATCATCTTAAGCATACCTTCCTCCGATTCAGAAAATAAAGAAAATTAGTCCCAACAGTCCCAAAATAGCAGAAACATTGCTTCTACTTTGTTATCTGCTATAGGGTAATGAACAAGAGAAGATTGTTTATTAAGCTCTAGGACAGGGGTGCTCACACTTTTTCAGCATGCGAGCTACTCTTAAAGCAACCAAGTCCAAAAGATCTACCTGCCCCAGCCGCCGCGCGCTCCCGCCGCCGCTCGCTCTTGCCACCGCACGTGCTCCTGCTGCTGTTTTCCGTTGGCGCAGTGCTTCTTCTGTCTGTGGGGCATTGCACGAGAAAGCACAAGGCAGGGGATCCAGAGGGAGAGCTCCTCCCTGCCTGTTTCGCCGGCAACGGAGGCTGCACAGCTGCTTCTGGACGAGAGACAGGGCGGAGCGCTCCCTCCAGAGGCCCTGCCTCGTGCTTCCTTCTTCCTGCAATGCCCCACAGGCGAAAAAAGCACTGCGAGAGCGGAAGTCAGCAGCAGGAGCACACGTGCGTGCAGGGTGCGCGTGCGCATGGCAGGAGCGCCCCACCCGGCTGGTGAGGCCCAAAGATCACCTGGAAGAGGGCCGAAGATCTACTAGTAGCTCAGGAGTTACCTAATGAGCACCACTGCCCTAGGAGAACCATTGCGGTATAATGGTTTGAGTGCTGGACTACAGCTCTGGAGACCAAGGTTCAAGTCCTCAAAGCCACTCTCTCTCAGACTCAGAAGAAGGCAAAGGCTAATTGGAATTGTGGGAGTTGTAGTCCAAAACACCTGGAGGGCTGAAGTTTGCCCAGGCCTGCTTTAGGGTCATTAAAGGTCAGAAACAATTTGAAGGCACAACCACAACAACCCTACGACCAGTTTTCTCATACAGAAACAAATCACTGTATTTTGCATAATAAAAAGAATGAACTATATTATGTATATTTAAGGTATTCTTACTTGGCCCATCTGAAGTTTTGTCCTTCTTTCTTTGCTTGCATATACAACAGAACAAAGATGCCATATGGCTCAGTATAATGAGAGGAGGAGGGAGGATAGGTTTCTCATGATAAGCCATGACGAAATGATAACGCTGGTATTTCCATACTATGTTGGAAATAGCTTTCACTTGTAAGTATACATTGCTAAAAAAGAAGAAAAAAGGTTCATGTATTTTAGTGATAATAGTTTATTAACCGCCCTGAGTCCCTTTGGGGAGAAAGGCCGGGTTATTATTATTAATTATCATTATCATTATTATATACACAACAAGATTAATATACAGCAAACAAGATCACTATGCTGTTGGATTGGCTCACACGTCAGGCACTTCCCAAGTGTCTAGGACTATGTGCTGTATCGGCAAATAATGTATGCAGATCCAAGTAGGGTGGCCTTTTGCAGCTGACAGATGGTAATTTTGTCAGCACTGGGTTTTTTAAAGTGCTGGCCAAGGTCTTTAGGCACTGCACCCAGTGTACCTATCACCACTGGGACCACCTCTACTGGCTTGTGCCAGAGTCGTTGCAGTTCGATCTTTAAATCCTTGTATCATATTATTGTTGTTGTTTAAAATTTAGACTATTCACACAAAAAATGAACAAATACGACGTAAAATTACAACAATATAAAATTATGATTTAAAATAATTCACATTTAATTTGCATGTTAAAATACAATACATTAAATATAAACAACAATAGTAAAATGTGGATTAGATAAAATTAGATAAGACCATTCTCCAAAGCAATCAACTGTAATATCTGAAATCAGATTGGCCTTTTTGGTCATCAACGCGCTTGTGGGAAGCGTGGGGTGAGTCCTTCCTGAATCTTCGTTCGCGAAGTAAGGGCGAGAGTAATATCAGCAATTAATTTTGGCTGAATTTTCATTGCTGTCAGGGTGAGGAAAAAAACTTGCAAGTTTCCATAGAATCAATATCACACAAGAGATAGAAGAACGTTTCTGAAACAATATTGGAATATGGATAAGACAAAATAGAACCCAAGAATTTGGTTCTTGGTTCCAAATATAATGAAAAGGAGAGCAATTAATGTAGCAATTCATCCATTTCTAGGGCCCTACAAACACACAACAGAAGGCCGTGGGGGGGGGGGGATCTGTCCTTGATCATGGCTGCAGGCTTGCTTTGAAGGGCCGTAAAAGCTTGCTTGAGTTTGGGAAATGTGAGCTTTTTCAAGTAAACAGCCCTTTGTTGGTCAAATTTATAGGGTCTATGCCGTTTCAAAAGATCTGAGATAATAATAATAATAAAGGAGACAGAAGGCCTAATTCCTGCAGCCCAGGAGCAAGCCACCAGAATAAATGTCATTAAAGCCAGTATCGAAAAATCAGCTGATGACCCAAAATGCAGACTGTGCAAGGAAGCTGATGAAACTATTGATCATATCCTCAGCTGCTGCAAGAAAATTGCACAGACGAACTACAAACAGAGACACAACTCTGTGGCCCAAAAGATTAGTTGGAACTTATGTCACAAGTACCACCTACCAGTAGTAAAGAACTAGTGGGATCATCAACCTGCAAAGGTAGTGGTAAATGTACACGCAAAAATACTGTGGGACTTTCAAATCCAGACTGACAAAGTTTTGGAACACAATACACCAGACATTGCGAATTTAGAAAAGAAAAAAGTTTGGATTATTGATGTGGCCATACCGGGTGACAGTTGAATTGACGAAAAACAGGGAAAACTCAGCAGTTATCAAGTGCAAATCGAAGTGCAAAGGCTCTGGCATCAACCAGTACAGGTGGTCCCAGTGGTAATGGGCACACTGGGTGCCGTGTCAAAATATCTCAGCCAGCATTTGGAAACAATAAACATTGACAATATCACGATCTGTCAACTTCAAAAGGCCACCTTACTTGGATCTGCACACATCATTCGAAAATGGATCACACAGTCCTAAACGCTTGGGAAGTGTTTAACTTGTGATTTTATAATGCGAAATCCAGCATATATATCTCATTTGCTGTGTCATACTAAGTTTTTGTGTCAGTAAAATAATAATATACTTTATTACAGTAAAATAATAATATATCTCCCCCAAAGGGACTCGGGCAGTACTCTAGAGAGCTGCATATAAAATATGTAATACATAAGCATAAAAAACAATAACAACATAAAATTATAGCAACAACCACAACAAATGCACATAACATCACATAATAATAAAATTGTTAAAATTTATAGAACACAGAAGTCCGTGAGGATAACACTGGCTGTCACCAATTAACAAACGAATGTTCTAGAGCAGGCCTGGGCAAACTTTGGCCCTCCAAAGCTTAAGCGGCTGAGGAGCAAAAGGAAAGGGCCTGAGGCTGTTAGGAATTGTGGGAGTTGAAGTCCAAAACACCTGGAGGGCCAAAGTTTGCCCAGGCCTGTTCTAGAGTGAATAATCAGTCCTCACATGCACCCCTTTCAATCTACTCAAGGTCAAAGGCCTATTTTAAAAGCCATGTTTTAAGGCTAGATTGAAAAGGTTTGGAGAGTGGGGGCAAACCTAATCCAGTTGTGCACCACGGTTAAAATGTATTAACTTTGTAGTTTGATAGATGTTTGATAGATGTTCAAAAATTGATCGCAACCAAAGATTTTTTAAAAAAAATTATGCAATCGTGTTTTAGTATGCAAAATGATCTCAGGACCTACTAACAATCACTTTACATACTGGAAAAAGTTACAAGTAAGTTCGCATCGGTTTAATTTCTTCACATAATACAACAAGCAACCATTTACTAATCAAAGTATCATATGAAATATATACGTACTTGAAAAAGGCGATGAGAAGATTGACCATGATAATATACTGTACAAAAAGGTAGACAGACTGAAGAAAGGGGGTCAGCCATGCTCCTGTCACACAGAGTTCTTTAACGTCAGAATTATTCGCACATACTTTGTGAAAATAAGTTAAAATAGTTATTAGCTTTTGCAGTTTACTTGATAGTGTAAATATCTAACATTTTTAAAAAAATAGTTTTTCAGTTGTGTTGCTGTTATTTCAGAAGAAGACAATGGCAAACCAATTCTGTTTATGCTGTTTTTCGGGCTGTATGGCCATGTTCGAGAAGCATTATCTCCTGACGTTTCGCCTGCATCTATGGCAGGCATCCTCAGAGGTTGTGAACATGGTCATACAGTCCAAAAAACTTACAGCAACCCAGTGATTCCGGCCATGAAAGCCTTCGACAAGACAATTCTGTTTATTCTTAGAAGCAAATAGTTGGACGAGACCCCATGGGCCATCCAGTCCGACCCCGTAGGAAAATGACATTCAAAGCACCCCTGACAGATGGCCATCCAGCCTCTGTTTAAAAGCCTCCAAAGAAGGAGCCTCCACCACACTTCAGGGCAGAGAGTTCCACTGCTAAACAGCTCTCAGAGTTAGGAAGTTATTCCTAATGTTCAAGTGGAATCTCCTTTCCTGTAGTTTGAAGCCATTGTTCCGCGTCCTAGTTTCCAGGGCAGCAGAAAACAAGCTTGCTCCCTCCTCCCTATAATTTCCCCTCACATATTTTTCTTTGCTAAGTAAAACCCATGAAATTCATACAGTTGTCAATATGCTGTGTGAGTAAATTGCAGGCACACACACAATTTCTCTAACTAAATGATAGTCAATAGAAAAATGCAAATATTTTATTTATTTTTTAAAAAACACAGCCTATTTGTTTATTACATCTATACTCAACATTTCCCACATTTTAGCACAATAGTTTTTGCCTGAAATGTATCTGAAGCTTGAATAATGTGTAGAAATGGGCTTTAATATATTCAGACATTTCATTTATATTACTGTACTTCAATTTTAAGCACCTGATTTCAAAAATGATCTGAATGGAGTACATATGTTGAGGTAAAAAAATCTGGTTTCTACATAAGAGAAGTAGAAGTAGAGGAAGGTCCTACCATCAATTTCATAGGCATACACTTCACCAAAGATCATCCAATACGGCTGAAACACTATATCTTTTGCTAGAATCCAGGATGGCTCTTCATTGGGATAAAGTATTGCCTTCCTAGGGACTCCAAAACTGAGCAAAACAAGTGCCATAATAACTACAATGTAGAACATGTTGGCTACCTGTTAGAAACAGAATTTAGAGTGAAGCAGAAGATATGTGACTCACACACGTAGTATGACTACTAAACATGCAGAGGTTCTTGGAAATTTGCTTAGTAAATAAAAGTTGGGAACAGATAAGACTTCATTGTACTGTCTTCCCAGCAATATAATGTCACATACACTGAATTACCAGCAAAAGTCATGAAATGCACAACCTCAGCCTATCTATCTATCTATCTATCTATCTATCTATCTATGATTAAGCTTGTAAAAGACTAATATTTACAATATTATAAAAAGAGGGGTATAGCGGGGAGTGGGGAATACTACCACAAAGAAAAAAGGAAATATAAGATAGCAGAAAAGGGGGGGAAAGAAAATATGTTTAGATGTAAGCCTGAAAATCTAGGGATCTGGGGAAGGAAACAGGGGGGGGAAAGAACATTTGACTTCCAATCTTCTCCATTGTGGTCAACATTGATCTTTCTGGTTTCTTTGTATTATTGGTCTCCTCTCTTTAATGTTTTTCAATAACAATTTTTATTTTCAATTTGATTCTATTACCAATTTTATTTTTTCTTGATCCATGCTGTATCTTAACAGTGTCCAGTCCGTTGCTTTTGTATACCCATCTAAATGTTTATTTAATAGTTGTGTTAATTTGTCCATATTCATTATGTCGCTTATTTTCTTTTGTTCGCCACCATCACTAAATAATTAAATAGTCTATCTTTATTTTTTGTCAATTTCTATGTCAATAATTCCCAATAGGAAGTATTCCGGTTTTAACTGTATTTCTATGTCTAGTATAATCTGATTTTTTTTTCTTGAGTTTCTTTCCAAATGTTTTTCGCTATTTTGCAGGTCCACAACATGTGGAAAAAAGTTCTCACATGGTCCTCACATTTCCAACATTTATCTTGTATACTCGAGTAGGGAAAAAAGGTAAAGGTTTTCCCCTGACATTAAGTTCAGTCGTGTCCGACTCTGGGGGTTGGTGCTCATCTCCATTTCAAAGTCAAAGATCCTGCGTTGTCCGTAGACACCTCCAAGGTCATGTGGCCAGCATAGAGTGCTGTTACCTTCCCACCGGAACTGTACCTATTGATCTATTCACATTTGCATGTTTTTGAACTGCTAGGTTGGCAGAAGGTGGGGCTAACAGCGGGAGCTCACCCTGCTCCCCGGATTAAAACCTGTGACCTTTCAGTTAGCAAGTTTACCAGCTCAGCGATTTAACTGACTGCACCACCAAGTAACATTTTGCTAATTTATATGGTGTTATGTACCACTGGTACATCATTTTATATCATTTTCTTTGAAGTCATAAGAATAGGTAAATTTAAATTTTTGGGTCCATATTTTTCCACATTCTTCTAGTTTACTTGTATGCAGGGGCGGCCTCACCTCTCCTGGGGGGGTAGGCAAACCTTATTTTTGCGCCCCCCCCGGTGGCTCCTGGACGCCCTCGCGCATGCGCGCTGGCGTCCCACGCGGCCCCGCAAGAGCGTCCCGCACGGTGGCGCGCACGTGTGGCGATGTCCCGGCTGGCCACGCATGCGCAGTGGCGTCCTGCCCAGCCGCGCGGGGTGTCCCGCCCAGCCGCGCGCACGCCGGCGGCAGCGGCGCAGCTGGCTGTTGGCGCAGCGGCGGGGCGGGGCGGCCGGTGCGGCAGCGCCCCTCCCAGTTCGCGGCACCCCTCCCAGGTCCATCGCCCTACGCGACCGCGTAGGCCGCGGACTGGGTGGGGCCGGCCCTGCTTGTATGTCCGATATTAGCGGCCCATTTGATCATGCAGTCCTTTACTTGTTCTGTTTCTGTCGACCATTCTAATGAATGTTTATATATTTTCGTTATAAATTTTTAATCTGTCTTCAATATCCTAAAGCCAGAAGGCGTCCTGCTCTGAGAAACCTCATCTTATATTAACCGACGGCAAAGGAACTGACACAGGAAGTCAGGAGTCAGAGAGAGAGAAATAGCATCGAGGATATTTGTGATTGTGCTTTACACTTCTGCTTTTATTTAAAATACAATGAGTGCAGTAATAGTTTGAGGAAAAAACAATGAGCGCACCAATAGTCTACAAAACCCAAACGCAGGTGAAAAAACACTAAGTATATCTACCAGGCTGATGTATTCATATATTCTGTCCGTGGATAATGATAAAGAAAGCATACATATGTTTGCGATATGCAGTACACAAGGATCGTACATAAATTCAAACCAGTATAGAGACTCTTGGATTTATACTGGTTTGAATTTATGTACAATCCTTGTGTACTGCATATCGCAAACGTATGTAAGCTTTCTTTATTATTATCCACGGACAGAATATATGAATACGTCAGCCTGGTAGATATACTTAGTGTTTTTTCACCTGTGTTTGGGTTTTGCAGTAATAGTTTGCCATTTAAATACAATTGAAAACACACAATAAAGTTATTTCGTATTAAAAAGAACTTACCATTTTCCCAATCATCATGACATAAGGTCCAGCATGTTGGTTTACAGCCAGAAAATCCAGTAATCGCACATACCAAAATATTATATTTAGACAGTAGATTAATCTTCCAGCAACAAACACATAATTGACTTCATATGTTTTTTCATCAAAGTCCCCTTTTGCTCCAAATCTTAGTACAAAACCAATGAAGAAGGTGATAATGGCTATGGTATCGCTGACATTGAAGTAATCACTGAACCACACTTTAATCTTCTGACTAATCTTCCCAGCCTCTGACATAAAGATCTGTGTTAAAAATAATAAGAGTTTGAGATTGGTTTAATATCAAATCTGTTAAAAGGGCCAGAGCCCATATTAGCTTTATATGCATTGAATGTGTTGGCTTCATAGTATTTATTTATTTATTTATTTCCAACATTTCTACCCCGCTCTTCTCAAACCCCGAGGGGGGACTCAGAGCGGCCTAACAAAAGGCACAATTCAATGCCCACACAGTAAAATACAATTAAAAAACCAAAAACATTCAGCATTAAAATACAATTAACATTAACACATCACACACATTCACTTAAGTTAAAAACAGTGTTCCATCCATAACAGGGGCATTGAGCCATCTCCATCAACTTGCCCTTACAAATCCAGTCCAAAGTGCTGCATTGTGCTAATGCGCAAACGCCTGGTCCCACAGACAGGACTTCACTCCTTTCCTGAATGCCAGGAGGGATGGTGTTGATCATACGTCGCTTGGAAGCGCGTTCTACAGACGGGGAGCCACCACTGAGAAGGCCTTCTCTCTCATCCCCACCAACCACGTTTGAGAAGTTGGTGGGAGCGAGAGCAGGGCCTCCCCGGACGATCTTAAATTATGAGGTGGGACGTAGGGGCTGATGCGTTCGGACAAGTAAGCTGGGCCAGAACCGTATAGAGCTTTGTAGGTCAAAACCAGCACTTTGAATTGAGCTTGGAAGTGGACAGGCAGCCAGTGGAGCTGACACAACAGGGGGGTGGTTTGCTCCCTGTATGTAGCTCCGGTTATTAATCTGGCTGCCGCCTGTTGGACTAATTGTAGTTTCCAAACTGTCTTCAAAGGCAGCCCCACGTAGAGTGTGTTGCAGTAATCTATTCGGGATATGACCAGAGCGTGGACGACCGTGTCTGTGCAAATGCTACAGACACAAACCCACCTCACGAATTTTCTCAACAGCCAAAGTGAAAATGTATGAAATGACAATCCATTCTTGAACTGAAGGCAGCTCTCCCATTTTCACAAGAACCACAAAAGTGTAAAGCATCAGGAATCCTAAGTATGCCAACTACAAAAAAAGACAAAATACATTGTAAATAAAGGATATGCACAATTGTTCCATGAATTCCCCCAAGGTAAACAAAAATTCTCACCGTGTTAAACCAAAACTTTACTATCGGTGCATGATAGAAGGCATAAAATTTCCTTGTTATGGGCAGCCTCTTGGGTTTTATCAACGTCTCCATGTCATGCTTCTCTTCTATGCTGTCCATGACCCGTACTTCTTTAAACACGTCCTAACATAGAAACAGCACTTTTTCAAAATCATGTATAAAGAATACAATTAGTTTTTGCTGCTAAAAAAAATATTGCATCAGACTGCATTAGCCATCCTTAAAGAAGTCCCAGGGAAGTCAAGGGACCTTCTTAAGGCAGTCATAACTAAATTATCTCACTGATTTCATTTGGTGGATTCAATGTTCGGGTCAGTCTGGATCCAATCGGTTTAAAGAGTTTTAACTGTTTGGTTTGGTTGCATGCTGCAAGTCTATTATAGGGAAAACCAGCTGATTCCTAATCCAGCTAAAATGCAAACGTGTGCTTTCACCTTAAGAACAGACAAGCATCTCAAGCTCTGAGGATTCCCTGGGAAGGAATCCCACTGGAGCATTGCCAGCATTTACTCTGGACCGTGATCTGACTTAGAAGAAGCACTGCTTGAATACCAAGCAAAAAGTGGGTGCTAAAAATAATAACATATGAAAGCTGACTGACACAACCTGGGGATCACAACCAGACATGGTGAAGACATCTGCTCTTGCACTTTGCTTCTCTTCTGCTGTGTACGAATGCCCAGCGTGGAACACATCTCATCATGTTAAAACAGTGTATGTGGCTCTTAATGAGACATGTCGCATTATTGCAGGATGCCTATGCCACACACCTCAGCAAGCAAGAGTCCAAAAGTGGCAGGCTAAACCCCAGAACCTCAATTCACAGCTGATATCAAATGAGAGACTCCCTCTTGGACACACAGAAGACTGGGCGACTTGGAAGGTGCTGAACAGACTGCGCCCTGGCACCACGAGATGTAGAGCCAACCTTAAGAAATGGTGCCACAAAGTGGAGTCCACGGCATGAGAGTGTGGAGAAGTATGGGTTGCTTACCTGTAACCATATTTCTTCGAATGTCAGGTCTGTGAAATCCACACACATGGGTTTTCCCCCGCGCATGCGCAGATTCTCGGATACTCTACTAGAAAGATCTAAATACAAGCACCGCCCACCTTCCCAGCAGCCCCAGCGCCCAGGAGGGGCTTGCTCCTCAGTCAGTTTCCGCGAAAACGCAGTACGAAAAGAGGCATGACCGTGGGGAGGATGGGCGGGTTCCTGTGGATTTCACAGACCTGACATTCGAAGAAATATGGTTACAGGTAAGCAACCCATACTTCTTCTTCATGTGGTCTGTGAAATCCACACACATGGGTGAGTAACAAGCTATTTACCTGGAGGTGGGTCATGCCACACACGAGAAGAGAACGGCTCTGCCAAAGGCTGCATCCCTCTTGGCGAGGATGTCCAGCTTGTAATGGGATGCAAAGGTGGAAGGAGTTGACCATGTTGCCGCTTTGCAGATGTCATGAACTGGAACTCCCCGCAGAAAGGCCTGGGAGGTAGAAACTGCCTCGTGGAATGTGCCTGTAATGTTGGGGAGGATCTCTACCTGCCAATTGATAGGCCAACCGAATTGTGGAAACTATCCATGACGCCAGACGCTGCGAGGAGACCGGAGTGCCTAGGGCATCCTTCCTATATTTAAGGAAAAGTCTGGGTGACTTCCTATAACTGGCAGTCCTGTCAATATAGAAGGAGAGTGCCCTTTTGACATCCAGGGAGTGTAAGGACACCTCTAACTGAGAGGATGGCTTAGGGAACAGGGCAGGGAGAGTGATGTCCTGGGACATATGAAAATGGGACACAACTTTAGGTAAAAGTAACATCGGTCCGAAGAACAACTTTGTCTTCGTGGAACCTTATAAACGGGGGATCAGCCCTGAGGGCTGTTATCTCGCTAGCTCTCCTGGCTGAGGTAATAGCAACCAAAAACGCTGTTTTCCAGGAGAGGTGGGAGATATCAGCATGAGCCATGGGCTCGAATGGGGGTTTAGACAACTGGGAAAGAACAAGTTCAAGGCTCCAGGCTGGAGGTGGTGGGGAAACTGGGGGGTGGATCATCTTATAGCCCTTTAGGAACATGTGGATAATAGGATCTTGAAAGAGGGACGGGAGTCCACCTCTCCTCCTATACCACGATAGGGCAGCTAGATAGCACTTTATCGAGGAGAGAGAAAAATTAAGGGATGAAAGATGAACCAAGAAGTCTATCACCACCGAATAGGGGCTGAAAGAGGAGGGTGGCCCGGGATTCGGAAAAGTAGCAAACTTTTTCCATTTGTAGGTATAGGACTTTTTAGTCGAGGCCTTTTGGGCCGCCAACAGGATGAGGCGTGCCGCATCAGAGATGTGGTCTAAGGGGTTATCCTCCAAGCCGTCAGGCGGAGGGTTGGGAGGTCTGGGTGTTGAAGTAGGCCGTCTTGTAGCGTCAGCAGGTCCGGGCTGGATCGCAGGCGCAGAAAGTTGCCCCTGGCTGCATGGAGGAGGGGGGCAAACCATGGTTGCCTGGGCCACCATGGCGCTATGAGGATGCAATCGGTCTTGTCTGAGACGATCTTTGCCACCACTCTGGAGAGGAGTGGGAGGGGTGGAAATATGTAAAGGAAGCCCAGGGACCACTGGAAAAGGAAGGCATCTCTCAGGCAACCTGGGGTGCGCGAGGTCTAGCCTTGCGCAGAAAAGGGGGCACTGAGCATTGTCGGGGATGCAAACAGGTCCACCTGTGGGTGGCCCCATCGGGCGTGTTAAGAACCTGAACTCTCTGGGGTGGAGATGCCACTCGTGAGTGGTCAAGGATGTCCGACTGAGGGAGTCTGCTAAGGTGTTGTCCTTGCCTGGAAGGTGAACTGCCACCAGGAAGATGTTTTTCTGTATGCACCAATCCCAGATGCGAATTGAGAGGGTCAGAAGGTTGTGTGAGTGCGTCCCACCCTGTTTGTTGAGATAAAACTGGACAGAGGTGTTGTCCGTGATTATCTGGACGGTGCGGTTGTGAACTAGGTTCGAGAATGCCCGAAGGGCTTTCTACTGCCAACAGTTCGAGTGAATTTATGTGGAGTCGCATCTCCTCCGGGGACCAGCGGCCGCTGATCCGGAGGTGTAGCGTGTGGGCTCCCCAGCCTCCCTCGGAGGCATCCGTGGTCACTGACAGGGACGGGTGAGGGGGAAGAAAGGGCATGCCCGAGCACACAATGGACTCCTTTGTCCACCATATGAGTGACCAGAGGACAGGAGAGGGGGGGGGTGGAGGATGACAGACTGACTGTCTGCAAGGGGATTGAAGGCAGCAAGGAACCAAGCCTGAAGCGGGCGAAGCCGGAGCCTGGCAAAGGGTGTGACACTTGTGGTGGAAGCCATGTGGCCCAGGATGGACTGAATGGTCCATGCAGAGGCATATCCCTGGGAGAGGAGGCCAGTGATGACCCGCTTGAGATTGAGGAACCGGTCCTCTGGAAGGAATGCCTTCTGGGCGTTGGAGTCTATCATGGCACCTATGAAATGAATGTGTTGTGTAGGAGTCAGTTGAGATTTCTCGAGGTTGACAATGAGTCCAAGGTCCTGTAAGAGAGATAAAGTATATGATATGTCAGAGAGGAGCTGATTTCTAGTCGGAGAAATCAGAAGCCAGTCGTCAATGTATGGAAATACGGAGATTCCGCGTTTCCGCAAATGAGCGCCACAACCGCGAGACACTTAGTGAACACGCGGGTGCTGTGCAAAGGCCAAAAGGTAGGGAGTTGAATTTGAAAACTTGTCCTTCTAGGGCAAAGCAGAGGTATCTACGGTGGTCTTGGGCAATAGAAATGTGGAAGTAGGCATCTCTCAAATCAATAGTGGCCATCCAGTCTCCCCGTTTGATAAACGGGAGGATAACCGCTAGGGTAACCATACGGAACCTGTGGGGCTTGATGTACTTGTTGACTCCCCTGAGATCAAGGATGGGCCGCTGGCCACCGTCTCGTTTGTCTACCAAAAAGTAGCGAGAAAAAAGGCAGTTGGCAGTATCATCTAATGAGACAGGGGAGACGGCTCCTTGTGCAGCAGGGAGTCAATTTCTTCCCATAGGGCAGGTGAAGGTGTAGTGAATAGTATGTGCCCAAGTGGGGGGCATGAGTCAAATTCAATAGTGTAGCCGTAGTGAACTATGTTAAGGACCCACTTGTCAGTAGTGATGGAACGCCAAACTGATGCAAAAGGCAGGAGTCTATCAAGGAAGGCGAGGTGTGGGATGGTGTCACTATGATGTAAGCGTTGAGAGTGTAGAACAGCAGGGGGTGTGGGTGGAGGGGAGGGAGGGGGAGAAGGTGACGGGTTAAAACTTCCGTCTGTTATTGTAAGGAGGCCTGGAGCCACGTGACTGTCCTCAAAAGGGCAGAGGGGGCCTCCTAGCGCTAGAAGGGGGCGTCTGGGGACGCTGTTTGTATCTATAGTTTTGGTAGTAATAGCCTCCTCGGGAATAAGGGTATCTACTATAGGGTCTCCACCTTTGGCGTTGTTGGTAAGGACGATGACCATAGCCACTAACAATTTGTTTATTTTTGTGTGACTGTTCAAGTTGGGAATTAGTTTCTGTGTTAAACACACCTGTCTCATCCAAGGGGAGGTCTTCAATCAGGTTGCGTTGGTCTTGGGATAGTGTAGATGCCCTAAGCCAAGCATGCCTTCTCAAGGCCACAGATCCCGCAATCAGTTTCCCCGCGTTATCAGCGGTATTTTTAGCTAAGTCCTTTTGGAGCTTAGAAAGAAGGGAAGCCTCTTGGGCAAAGGCGGTAGCCATGGCTTGTTCAGCCGGTGGTAACAACTCAAGGTAGGGAGTTACCTTATTCCAGATGTATGTATGATAACAGCTCATATATACCCCATAATGGGCCATTCTAGCGAATAGGCAGGCTGAGGAATAAAACTTTCTTGACATGTTGTCAAGCTTTTTTCCTTCCTTATCGGAAGGGGAGATTTGGTTCCTTTGTATTGGTCTCGGCTGAGCATCTGTCACCAAAGAGTTGGCATTAGGAAGTTTAGCAAGCCATGTGGCTTCCTTAAGGTCAAGCTTGTAAAGATTTTCAGCCCTTTTGGAGGTTGCTGGAACCAGGCCTGGTGCCACACCTGTGGTTTTTAGTATTTGTAATAGATAGGGCAATGTTGGTAACACAGCAGCCATAGGAGGTCGCTGTTCTGAGGTGGTAAAGCATGGATCCTGAACAGCATTGGGTGGGGGAGGGGTTGCCAAATTGATGGCTCTAGACAGGCGGATGAGCAATGCTGCAAATGCCTTATATTCCTCTGCTTGGAGGGGATCAGGATCAGCCTCTTGTTGAACTGAGGCAGAGGCGGTGGGGTCAGAGGAAGGTTCAGTCGCAGAAATATCAGCCTTTTGAGTTTCTGCCTGATTTTCCTGGTGGGGAGTAGCTGGTGGTTCGGGAGGAGGGGAAGCAACAGTGGCTGTAGGCAGAGGATGAGCCTGAGGGCGAGGGGGGGGGGGTTCCACAGGGCTTTCAAAGCCTTCTTGGTAATGATAGGGAGGATAATAAGGGAAAGGCGGGTAAGGGAAGGGAGGAAAAGGGTAATCCTGGGGCCAAGCACGGTGCGAGGGGCGGCCGTGCCGACGTTTAGGAGGAGGGCTGCGGGACCGGGAGGAAGAGGAGGAGGAGGAAGGAGAGCAGCGCCTCGAGGCTCTCTTGGAGCGGCGCCGCCTGGTTGGGGAAGCAGCTTGGGCAGCCAGTACCGGGGAGGGAGATCGCTCAGGCACTGGAGCCAGCTGAGCTGAGCTGGTTGGAGAAGAGGGGGGGATAAGGCAAGGCTCGGGTCCACCTGGGACGTGAGCACATCAATGGGGAGCAATTGAGGAGGCTCCTGGAGCTGCAGGAAGGACGCTGTGTCCTGCTCCATTTCAGGCAGTTCAAGGAAGACTGCTGGCGGTTCAGCCATAGGAGATCTCAAGGCCGGTTGGGCAGTGAGGTGTCTCTTTTTTTGTTGCCTTTCTTTCTCTTTGTGCTTGGTCTTTTGGGCTGCCTTTTTGGGCGGCTTTGCCTGCTTTTTAGGTGGCTCGCCCTGGGAAGGAGAGGGGCCTTCCAATGGGTCGTCTTCTTGCTGCGGAGGAGGTTGTAAGCTCTCTCCTGCAAGGGAGGGGGGAGGCGGCAAAGGCTCAGGAGAAGGCTGAACGCCTTGGCGAAGCTGTTCTGGCGCCAGAGACTGATCGTAGAGAAGCGCCTTAAGGCGCGAATCCCGGCTCTTCTGGGCCCTGGTAGTGAAGCTCCTGCAAATATTGCAGGCTTGTTTTAGATGAGCCTCCCCCAGACACAACAGGCATTTTAGATGTTTATCAGCCTCGGGTAAATTAACCCCACAGGCTGAGCATTTTTTAAAAGTAGGGACAGACATAGCAAGTCTAAAAAGGGGTCTGGTCGAGAATGAAAAAGGAAAGAAAAAACTGGTCAGGAGGAAAACTAGAGAGAGCAATCCGAGATGTGTCCTGCTTCACGCGGAAAAAGGACTGAGGAGCAAGCCCCGCCTGGGCGCTGGGGCTGATGGGAAGGTGGGCGGTGCTTGTATTTAGATCTTTCTAGTAGAGTATCCGAGAATCTGCGCATGCGCGGGGGAAAACCCATGTGTGTGGATTTCACAGACCACACGAAGAAGAGCAAACCACAGACCACTTACTACAATGCAGCCTGAGCCCTACCACATGCACAATGGAGGACCTTCTCATAGTGACACCAGAGGCACTCCAAGTGGCCAGCTACTGGTCAAAGGACATTTATTATAATGCCAAGTTTTTAACTTTGTCTGTGTTTTTAAATACATTACAACTATATCTTCAATTCACTTCTGACACCATAAATAAACAAACTGTTTGGTTTTAATGTTGTTAATAATAATAATAATAATACTTTATTTGTATTCCACCCTATCTCCCCAGGGGGACTCAGGGCGGATTCCAGCATATACAAACACAAAGGCAAACATTTAATACCTAGAAACTACCAAACATAGATAAAGATAACAGCTCTGAGGGGTGGTGCTCACCTCCATTTCTAATACTTAATTCTATATTAATGATTGTATATTTTTATGTTTAAAATGCTATTTTATTGGTTTTACTGTAAGCCACATTGAGTGGCTTACAGGAGGAGGAGAAGGAGAAAAAATAGAAGGAGAAGGAGAATCTACTGTGTAGGAGCGTGCACATGCACACGAAGTTACCATTGGAATCTCTTCTGCTATGTTTTGGAAGTTGTTTTCACTGTCTTCCATTGTCATCTGATGTGCATCTTGAGACTGAGGAATATGGGACATTTCTGCCTTGGTTTTGTATTCCAGCATTAGGATGGTAGGAGGAAGCAAGATGCTCAGTATCACCTGCAAAAATGTATCCACTGCGTCATTCAAGAGTAAATTTCAAATCAGAGGTATTATTAAAGAAACAAACAGAACAACCCAGCACACATAAGCCTTTACACCATGGGTTTTTTTTTTTAGCAAAATGTATCAGGTAGCAAGTAAAATATGTAGAATGATTACATTTTCATTTTTATGCACACGATACCTTGTAGAATTATTGAAAATAATATGCAGTTTCCCAATATTTGCTGCCTTCTGCAGTCAATGTATATAATTAAGTTTGTCATACTTATGCGAAATACATAGAAATGAATTCTGGAGCACACCCATCTTCATCTAGGAAAAGGGGGTATTACTCTTAGTTGATTAAGTAAGCAAATGAGAGGTGACAAAGTGGAACATAGGATAGACAACAGTACATCATATTTTTAAAAATGCTACATAAAGGTTATTTTTGTAACAACTCTACTTTTTTAGACAATGTTATCATAGTGCGATATGGTAAAATTTCAATATGGCATGCTTAGAAATGCAGCTCTGCTACTGTTAATCTAGGTTACATAGTTTCCTTAACGTAACACCATTCTGAGAATGTATGGCCCCATTTACATCCTAGTGCAGGCCTGGGCAAACTTCGGCCCTCCAGGTGTTTTGGACTCCAACTCTCACAATTCCTAACAGCCTTCCGGCTGTTAGGAATTGTGGGAGTTAGAGTCCAAAACACCTGGAGGGCCAAAGTTTGCCCAGGCCTGTCCTAGTGATTTCTCCCAATGCATTAGGCCCTCTCATTTGCTCATCTTCAAAGTTTGAATATCAATACAGACAGTTTCTACATCACATTTTTACTTTACTACCTGCAGAAAGCTTAATGTAATATCAATTTTTACAAAGGTATTTCAGTCTGTTAATGTTTCACCACTAAATTTTTAGTAGTATATTAGTTCTCATGATGATCTAGATATCCATCTCCGATTAAGAGCTACTTGCCTGATTTCTGCCTTCTACCTTTCTGTACCTTTTTTTCAAAAATAAAGCATCAAAAGAAGAGTTATTGTTCATTCCAATACCACCTACACCTTTGTTTTCATGCAAGCCTAAATAAAGATTACACTGAGGAAGATTTTGCATGGCTGCATGTTCAATATATCGCCTTTCATTTAAGCATCGCTATAGTGATAATACATATGAGCTCGAATCTTAAAAACCATTTACCTTGTACCATGAATTCTTCCTCATGTTCAGTCTTCCCATCCACATATCAGACAACAACATTTGCGTACAGGTATGAGCTACAAAAGGGCGAAGGCGTGAAGACACTGCAAGTTTAAGGCAGGTGGCATTACTCCAGTTTTTCAGTTCGTATGTTAGCAACTTCATAGCCATAGTTTCATCTTGGCGAAATGACTGCTCTAGTAGTTCAACTGCCAGCTGTCCAAATTCACTGGTAGGAGGATTACAAGATATAGATAGGTTGAATATGTTGTGTCATATACAACAGAAATGCAAATGTCACCAGCTGTATTATTATCTCAATTTTTTATCGTGTCAAAAGCGGCTTGAGAAACGGCAATGTGTGAGAGAATTGGCCATCTGCAGAGACATTGCCCAGGGGATGCCCGGATGTGAGACCCTCCTTTGGGAGGCTTCTCTCATGTCCCTGCATGGAAAGTTGGAGCTGACAGGAGCTCACCCCATCCCACCTTCAGACAACACTGAACTGCCCACCTTCAGACAACAAAGAGCAGCCAGAGGTCCTCTGAAAAATAATCTACGTGATTTCAGATTCAATAACTTGAATGGCATTCAAACAGCTTCAAAATAATGGGTCATGAAGCAAAACCCTGATTTTTTCCAAAATGTTTTCATTGCCTGGGTTAGAGATGTGGTGGAGATGTGTACAAATTGATGGTGACTATGTTGAATAGTAGTTTTGCATAGAAGATAGTTCAGGCTATGATCCGTAGCAACTTCTGCTCTTATATGTTAATTAATAATGTTTTTATGACACAGGAGGCAAAACGTTTTGACCCATTCCCTCCCTCCCTCCCTCCCTCCCTCTCTCTCACACACACATATAGCTTTTATCCTAGAGCTGTGGCTATGTTGAATTCTATGGTTTTGTATTGATGTGGCATTGGGGGCTGTGCGGTGGTGGTTGGAGTGTGTTGTTTTGTGGTGTGTGCTGGGAAACACACAGTAAAATGATAATAAAGCTATTCTATTTTGGCTGGAGTTTCATTTTAAAATGTACCTGTTCCGACTTACATATACTGTAAATACAACTTAAGAACAAACCTACAGAACCTATATTTTGGGAACTGCCCGTACTTCGTTCTTTCTGACTCCTACACTTAACTTCTAAGTTCCTTTTTCCCCGCAAGAAACCAATAAAAAACAAGAAGTTTGATTGGGTTGCTCTGAGTTTTCCGGGCTGTATGGCCAGGTTCCAAAAACATTCTCTCCTGACATTTTGCCCACACTTATGACAGGCATATCCCCAAAGATTGTGAGGTCTGTCGGAAACTAGGCAAGTGGGGTTTATATATCTATGGCAGGGGTGCCCACACTTTTTCAGTACGCGAGCTACTTATAATAAAACCAAGTCAGAAAGATCTACCTACCTCCTCAAGGCTGGAGAGGGGCGGGGCTTGGCGCGGCCTGGCTCCGCCCTCCTCTGGCTTCAGCTCTATCAGCAGCTTCTCCAGGCTTGAGGATGGCAATGCCAAGCCAGCCTTGTGCTAGCTATGCCACCACTGGCTTGGCGTTGCCATCCTCAAGCCTGGAGAAGCTTCTGGTAGAGCGGAATCCAGAGAGGGGCGGAGCCAGGCCGGGCCAAGCCCCTCCCCCTCCCCTCCGGCTTTGGCGCTCCCAGCATCTTCTCCAGGCTTAAGGATGGCAATGCCAAGCCAGTGGTGACATAGCTAGCACAAGGCTGGCTTGGCACTGCCATCCCCAAGCCTGGAGAAGCTGCTGGGAGCGCCAAAGCTGGAGGGGAGGGGGAGGGGCTTGGCCTGGCCTGGCTCCGCCCCCCTCTGAGAAGCTGGAATTGACTTCCTTCGGTCCCGGGATCAACTGGTCGATCACGATCGACTTCCTGGGCAGCTCTGATCTATGGGATGTCCAGGGTGGGAGAAAGAACTTTTGTCTGTTTGAGGCAAGTGTGAATGTTGCAATTGGCCAGTTATTTTTTCTCATTGATTATTTAGTGCCCAAACTGAGCTCGTGAGAACTAAGCCACACTTTGAGCTTTTCAGATAAAATACAGGATGTTTAGTGCAATAAATGGAACAAAAACAAGCATTAGAAACCAGAAAGAAGTCATTTCTTTCACAACTTGTAAACTTTACCAATTGCTTTCTGAATATTTAAAATGTCAGAATATTTACTTGGAATACTGTTTGAGTTCCTCTGAGGTATCATCGACAAGGTCACTTTGCTTGGATTCATAGGCCATTGAGCGATAGAGCTTGCAGGCTACTAAGGCTTTTGCCATGGACTCTTCGCCATGCTGCCAGAAGAAGAGGGCCATTTTTTGCCTCTTCATCAGTACTGCCCAGAGCAACAACTCATTAAGAGGGTAAGGAAAGCGTCTTGTTTCTGGATCATCAATGTCTACGATGTCATCTTTGGTTTTCTTTTTCTTTCCTTCATCTGTAGTAGTATCGGCCTTTTTGTAAGACAGAGAAAAGGGAAAATAGTACCATTTCAATAGTTTATAGCAGGAGTACAATTCTCAACGGTTTTATCAGAAAGTGACAGCTATTTTATAAAGGAGTGTCCCTAATTTAAAGAAAGAATAAAGTAAATGTAAAGGTTTCCCCTTGACATTAAATCTAGTCGAGTCCGCCCCTGCGGGGTGCTCATCTCCATTTCTAAGCTGAAGAGCCGGCATTGTCCATAGACACCTACAAGGTCATATGGCTAGCATAATTGCATGGAGCGCCATTACCTTCCAGCTAGAGCAGTTCCTATTTATCTACTCACATTTGCTTGTTTTTGAAATCCTAGGCTGACAGGACCTGGGGCTAACAACGGAAGCTAAACCCGTCCTGTGGATTCAAAACACCAACCTTCTGGTCAGCAACTTTAGCAGCTCAGCAGTTTAATCCGCTGCGTCACTGTATTAATTTAATTAATCTAAACACACATCTCTGCCCAAATCGAAGATATTTTTTAAAAGGAAACATGTCAACACATTTAAACATAATCAACCAATCTTCAAGCATTAATAGTATTTCCTATTGTGAAGGCTTAAAGTTGTTGACGCTAGTTTGCATTGTATGCGTTTCTGCTCTATTTATGATTATTACAGGCTGAACTTTCAGTTACAGAACTATTTGGACAAATCTGCAGAGCTATGAAGATAATAATAATAATAATAATAATAATAATAATTCTATATCCTCCTCTCTCCCCGGAGGGACTCAGGGCAGCTTACAATATAAAGTGGCAAACATTCAGTGCTGTAAAGTGCAGGAAAACAATAAACAATTGTAAACAAGTGAGAACATATTAAACAGCGATATCAAATAATAATAGAACCAGAAAGTAAGTTAAATAAACATAGCTAAAATACACAATTAGACAATATGTAATTAAACTGGGAATACACAAATAACTGAATCAAGAAGCAAAGTTCTGTTAACAGAAAGGATAGAAATATTTCTAACAAATACTGTGCAATTAAACAGCTCTTGGAGATAAAGAAGATAAATGTATCAGTGAGAAACAGAGAACAAAGAATGTATATTAGCTAGGAAAAAGCTCATACAATTTGACATCTTACTACAAGGACAAAAATCAAACAAACCAACAAAACACATACTCCAAATCCCATTCTACAAGCAAGAAAAGGGCACAACAATATTTCATGGCAACAAATAGAGAGACTTCAGTTACCTGGAGAAAGAAAATATCAACTTGCAAATCTCTCAGATATTTGCACGTGTCCGAAAGAGTCACCATTGTTTGAATTCTCCTCCCCAGCTCTTCAAAACGTCACTGTTTACAATAAGTATGCTATTTACATGCACCTGGGTTCACATTATTATTCACACCAAAAAAAATCCCCCCAAAAATGTTTTCATTGCTCTGTATTTATCACATCAAGGCAAATAAGCACTGCATACCTTTGGTTTGTAAGGCTGTGCAGTTTTGATGAAGTGATTATGTCGCATTTTCTCTTTCTTATCCACCCTATTCCCAAAAGGTTCGTGGTTTTTACGCAACTGAGGGGTGCTTCCCGAAGCATTTCGCCCAGAACGCTGGAAATGAAAAATGAACGCAATGATAAATGCAAGTTCTTTCAAAGAGAGTATGCTGCCAGAATTACGCAAAATCGTTGAGATGTTTCTTAAATGGACTGTAAATCCAAATTGGTTTGTAATGGGCTAATACAGCAAAGGTAAAGGTTTCCCCTTGACATTAAGTCTAGTCATGTCTGACTCTGGGGAATGGTGTATGTAGTGCCATTACTTTCCCACCAAAGCGGTACCTATTGATCGACTCATATTTGCATGTTTTCGAACTGCTAGGCTGGCAGAAGCTGGGGCTAACAGCAGGAGGGCAACCCACTCCCCGGATTTGAACTGCCGACCTTTCAGTCAGCAAGTTCAGCAGCTCAGCAGTTTAACCTGCTGCACCACTAGGTCTCCACTAACACAGTAATAGTGTCCTAATGAGAAAATAAATTGTTCACTTAGGAGCCTTAGGAAAGTTTCAAGTTTCTCAGCATAAACTACACTGGGAATGCTGGAATAATGGTGGCTTCTGTCAAAGATTATAAGGTTTCTGAGATAATGCAAGAAAAATGCTTTAGGCCAAATCCTGTCAAATTTAAATATTTAAATCCTCAATTAAAATATTAAGAAGGCTCTTAAAGTTGGAAAGATTTTGAAGAAACATCCTTCCAACGCCAGTCATTATATGCAAGCCAGATCTTTTGGGAACCAGTGTGCATTTGAGCATTGGAATATGACTCTTTGTTTTATATTTATATTTATTGTTAGCCACCTTGATTCCATACACACACACACACACACACACACACACCTCACCTATAAACACCTATAAACAAACAAACATGTTTTGATTACACTGAATTGATTAAATATTTCATCCTGAAGAACCACATACCCGATTGCTGCTACTGAGGCTGTTGTATATCACTCTGAAACGTTTTCGTGTGTAAGTACATCTATAGGTTCCTCCCATCAAATACTCGACAACAAGTCCCACATCAATCAAAGTAAGTTTATATCCAGGGGGAAGGTTTCCCTGAGGACAAAATGACATTTGTTCAGGATATTTAAAATGCGATGCAATATCTTTACAGCCCATCATCGTTCTAGACCAGGCATGGGCAAACTTTGGCCTTCCCAGTGTTTTGGACTTCAACTCCCACGATTCCTAACAGCCCACTGGGGGATGGTGCTCATCTCCCTTTCTAAGCTGAAGAACCAGCGTTGTCCATAGACATCTCAAAGGTAATGTAGCCAGCATGAATGCATGGAGTGCAGTTACCTTCCCGCAGAAACTATTGATATACTCACATTTGCATGTTTTCGAACTGCTAGGTTGGCAGAAGCTGGGGCTAACAGCGAGAGCTCACCCTGCTCCCTGGATTCGAACTGCCGACCTTTTGGTCAGCACATTCAGCAGCTCTGCGGTTTAACCCACTGCGCCACCAGGGGCTCAAATAGCAAATTACGCCTACCAAAAAAACCCCAAAGTAGCGGAAGCCAAATATTGAGGAAGTCATATAAAATAGCTCTGTATACTAATAGAATCAGTTCAAAGATTATTGGAGTTTTTTTGTTATTCATTTGTGCACAGAAATACACAAAATGATATATTGCTGTTCTGATCCATAGATGAAGAAACCTTTCCCAGGAAGTAGCGTTAACTCATGGGGAAAGTTCTTGTGTTTGGAAGTGGTGATGGACAGGACCAGAATTTAAAATCAGTAGAGAGGAAGTGAAATTTGTGAACGTCTTCATTTTGCTTACATAACATTACAAGACTATGTAACCTACTCGATTTCCATGCCATCACATTTCCATGAGCCATGTGACATAGAATCATAGAGTTGGAAGAGACCTCGTGCGCCATCCAGTCCAACCCCCTGCCAAGAAGCAGGAAAATCACATTCAAGCCCCACTCCCCCCTGACAGATGACCATCCAGCCTCTGTTTAAAAGCATTCAAAGGAGCCTCCCCCACACTCCAGAGCAGAGAGTTCCACTGCTGAATAGCTCTCACAGGAAGTTCTTCCAAATGTTCTGGTGGAATCTCTCTTTCTGTAGTTTGAAGCCATTGTTTCACGTCCTAGTCTCCAAGGCAGCAAAGAACAAGCTTGCTCCCTCCTCCCTATGACTTCCCCTCACATATTTACACATGGCTATCATGTCTCCTCTCGGCCTTCTCTTTTGCAGGCTGAACATGCCCAGCTCAGTTACCATATAGAGATTAAAATATAGTTTTGTCTTTGTATGCTAAAATAAGACTAACATGAAATTGGAAGAAAATAATATGTAAATGCAAATCATGGAAGTATTTATTAGTTAAAATCTCTACCTGTTTCACATCTCGGACGAGGTGGAATAATGCTGGATTGGTTGGGCCTTGTTTCTTGAAATGGATCAGAAAAAGCCAAAATGTAGATAAATTCCGACATGTTATAAGACACAAGGACAAATTCAGAATGTAATATTTAATGTCTTTGTCTTGTTTGTAGTTTTTTTTATAAATACAGGGAAAAAAACTAAAGCCCCATCAAGTGGAATTATAACAAAAACATTCACTTTTTATTTTTATTTATTTATTTACTGTATTTATATCCCACCCTTCTCACCCCACAGGGGACTCAGAGCGACCTTAAAATGGGCAGCAATTTGATGCCATATCAACAGATATACAATAAAATAAACATATACATTAAAACATAAAAAGCAATATAAACATTAAAAACATTATTAAAACCACGCAATCTGAAATCATAGTCAAAAGCCGTTCCAGTCGTTATTTCACATATTTCAACTTCACTTATTGCATTGTACTACTGGCCAAAGGCTTGGTCTCAGAGCCATGTTTTCACTTTCTTTCTAAAGGTCAGGAGGGACCTGATTTTGCTGGGGAGGGAGTTCTATAGCCGAGGGACCACCACTGAGAAGACCTTGTCTCTCGTCCCCACCAACCACACCTGCGAAGGAGGTGGGACCAAGAGCATGGCCTCCCCAGACAATCTTATCTTCTTAACCTTTTAATGTAAAATTATTTTACATTATATTTTTAAACGGTATTCTTACAGCTGAATTGCCATCAACTTACAGTGTTATAAAGTTCTTCAAGCCTTGGGATTGTGAGAAATTTGTGCATGCTCACTCCATTTTCAATAAGAAGTTTCACAAAGGCAACTCTGTCCATCACAAGGGCGTCTAGCATTGCCTGCTCCAAAGATCCAACCTAAAGATGGAAAACAATTAGTAAAACAGAATTAAATAATATATGATATAAGTTGAGAATCCTTTATCCAAAATGTTTGAGATCAGAAGTGTCTTGGATTTTGGAATGCCTATATTTGCATATATTATTTATTTATTTACGTCATTTTTACCCCATTCTTCTCACCCCGGCAGGGGGATTCAGAGCGGCTAACATGGCAACAATTCGATGCCGTAATAAGATACAGTATAATAAATATGAAGATAAATGGATATCTTGGGAATGGGACCAAAGTCTAAACATGAAATTCATTTATTTTTCATAACTAGCCTGTAGGTAATTTCAATATTTTCAATAACTTTGTGCATGGAACAAAGTTTGTGAATACAACGTATCACTTGAGTATTATTGATTTTGGAAATCTGGATAAGGGATGCTCAACTTGAAATACAAAACTTCACAAAGGAAAGCAATGAGCCAAAATCATTCTTTCTCTGAACATTAAATAAGACCTAGCAAACCACCAGTAAGAGAAAGAACTTGGGAGTCCTCGTGGACAACAAGTTAAACATGAGCCAACAATGTGATGTGGCAGCAAAAAAAGCCAATGGGATGTTGGCCTGCATAGATAGGAGTCTAGTGTCTAAATCCAGGGAAATCATGCTACCCCTCTATTCTGCCTTGGTCAGACCACACCTGGAATACTGTGTCCAATCCTGGGCACTGCAATTTAAGGGAGATGTTGAAAACCTGGACTGTGTCCAGAGGAGGGTGACTTAAATGATCAAGGATCTGGAGAACAAGCCCTGTGAAAAGCGACTTAAAGAGCTGGGCACGTTTAGCCTGCAGAAGAGAAGGCTGAGAGGGGACATGATGAGAGCCATATATAACAATGTGAAGGGAAGTCACAGGGAAAAAGGAGAAAACCTATTTTCTGCTGCCCTGGAGACTGGGATGTGGAGCAATGGCTGCAAACTACAGAAAAGGAGATTCCACCTGAACATTAGGAAGAATTTTCTGTGAGAGCCATTCAGCAGTGGAACTCTCTGCCCAGAGTGTGGTGAAGGCTCCTTCTTTGGAGGCTTTGAAACAGAGGCTGGATGGCTATCTGTCAGGGTTCTTTGAATGTGATTTTCCTGCTTCTTGGCAGGGGGTTGGACAGGATGGCTCACGAGGACTCTTCCAACTCTATGATTCTGTGATGTAAAAATTGAAAAGCCAGGCCTAAATCAATGTAAAAGCCAGTGTAGTTTGAGTATTACACTAGTTTGAGTATTATAGAAAGGCTCTTTTGATTATTTTACTGTACTTCATTATACAATAACTAGCCGTCCCCTACCATGTGTTGCTGTGGTCCAGTCTGTGTATGTGTGTTTTGTGTGTGTGTGTATATATGTGTGTGTGTATATATATTTGTGTATATGAGGTTGAAGGTGAATCCAGCGAAGACGGAGATCCTTTGGCTGGGTTGTCCGGGTGGTAGGGATGTCCAGCTTCCAACCCTGGATGGTGTGGCACTATGCCCGTCATCATCAGTAAAAAGCCTTGGAGTCCTTTTGGACCCTCTGCTGTCAATGGAGGTCCAGGTCTCTGCTGTCAGCAGAGTGGCATTTTCCCATCTTCGACAGGCTAGGAGGCTGGCCCCGTACTTGTCCCGGCACGATCTGGCCACGGTGATCCAAGCTACGGTCATCTCAAGGTTAAACTACTGTAATGCTCTCTATATTGGCCTGCCTCTGACGCTGACCAGGAAACTCAAGTTGGTGCAGAATGCCACAGCCCAGCTGCTTGCAGGAATTCCTGTGAGCTGCCATATTACACCGATCTTGCGGGAACTGCACTGGCTTCCAATTGAGTACCGGATCACTTTCAAAGTGCTAGTCTTGACTTTCAAGGCCTTGTATGGTCTGGGGCCAGTGTACCTGAGGGAGCGCCTTATCCCATATTGTCCCACAAGATCACTGCGTTCTGTAGAGCAGAATCTCCTAGTCGTGCCCGGTGTGAAATCGTACCATCTCACCGCAACTCGGACAAGGGCGTTTTCCATGATTGCTCCAGTTCTTTGGAATGCGTTACCTCCTGAGACTTGAGCTTTACGGAATTTGCTAGCTTTTCGTAAAGCCTGTAAGACCGCTCTGTTCAAGCAGGCTTTCGAGTCCTAATATACAGGTTAAATGGTATTTTATTGTAACTGTTTTTATCGCTTTTATTGTATTGCTTTGTTTTATTTATTTATTTATTTATTCAGTGAGTAAGTCGCCACTCCCAGGTGACTCGGGGCGACTTACACAACACATTCGAATTAAAAACAGAATATAAAAACACCATAAAACAGATAAAACATAGTAAAATACAATAAAATACACAACATGCCGATGGCACAGGTGTGCATACTACCACAGGACGTGCAATACAAGGGGCAGAATACCCCACGGATCTCAGCCTTAATGCCCAAAGGCCTGCCGGAACAGGATGGTTTTGCATGCCTTCCGGAATGCCGCTAAGTCCGCAAGGGCACGGACTCCGGAAGGCAGTGCGTTCCAAAGGGTAGGGGCAATTACTGAGAAGGCCCTCCGTCTCGTGGCCATCAGGTGATATGCTTTAATGCCAGGCACTTCAAGAAGTTAGCCCACCTCTGAACGTAATGGCCTAGCGGGACAGTATGGGATGAGGCGGTCCCTAAGGTACACTGGCCCCAGACCGTTCAAGGCCTTGAAGGTTAGTACCAGCACTTTGAAGGTGATCCGGTGTTCCAAGACCGGTGTTATGTGGCTGGTCGTCGAGACGCCAGCCAACAGTCTAGCTGCCGCATTCTGGACCAGCTTCAGTCTCCGGAGCACCGACAAAGGAAGGCCAACGTAGAGAGCATTACAGTAGTCCAGTCTCGAGATGACCATGGCTTGGACCACTGTGGCTAGGTCGCGGCGGGAGAGGTAGGGAGCCAGCTTCCTCACCTGACAGAGGTGGAAAAAAGCAACTCGACTGACAGCTGAGACTTGCGTCTCCATCGTCAGTCGAGAGTCCAGAGTGACGCCAAGACTTTTAACTGTCGACGACGGACATAATGTCACGCCGTCCAGGGGAGGAAGCTGGATCTCCACCCCGCCCGGACAACCCAACCACAGGATCTCCGTCTTGGCTGGATTCACCTTCAACCTACTGGCTCGCAGCCATCCAGTAACGGCTTCAAGGCACAGATGGAGATTATCGGGTACGGTATTATCGGTTTTGAGTGTGAACCACCCCAAGCCAATTGGGAGTGGCAGTTGATAAATCTAATAAATAATTAAATAAATAAATATGTGGTTTTGTGCATACGTTGTAATGTATTTTTTATCTTTTGGCATTTTTAAGTCTCTTCCACTGTGTTTTTATGAATGATAGTCACTAGTTGTCTTGATAGGTGTATTATGTCCAAATTTGGTGTCAATTCATCCAGTGGTTTTTGAGTTATGTTAATCCCACAAATGAACATTACATTTTTATTTTTATTTATATAGTGCCAAAAGAATCGTAATTTCAACATGACTGTTGCTCTATTGTTATGATAGTAATAGTTTTCTGTGAATGTGTGTGTTATATCATGCAGGCTGCTATCCACTTTGGCTCTTTACAATTTGAGGTGTGAAAACATGGTTAGCTTTAAAGCAGGCCTGGGCAAACTTTGGCCCCCCAGGAGTTTTGGACTCCAACTCCCACAATTCCTAACAGCCTACTGGCTATTAGGAATTATGGGAGTTGGAGTCCAAAACACCTGGGGGCCAAAGTTTGCTCAGGCCTGCCTTAAAGCCAGCACAACACATTGTGATTAATGGTAGTAAGGAATGAGAGAGGAGCAGCTCAGGACCCCTTTCCCAATTTCTGATCTAGCACTGGGATTAATAATAAACCTGGAATTTGCATTGAAAGGCAGAAGTAAAGAATGTACATGGCTATGTGATTAGAAAGATCACGCAGCATTTGATCTGCACTGGACCACAATGATTGTGACAGATTTTCCTTTTAATAATACTTCATACGAGCGAGTTCTTTTGGAATGGCAAACTTTGGTCCTTCAGGTGTTTTGGACTTCAACTCCCACAATTCCTAACATCTTACCAGGCAAAGGCGGGTCAAGGACCATGGAGGGCCACATCTGGCCTGCAGGTCTTAGTTTGGGGACCCCTGGCTTAGCAAGTGAGGTCATATATTTCCCGAGTCCTTTCGGGGAGATGGGGCAGGATATAATTAAAGATGATGATGATTACAAACCACAATTCCTGGGAAAATTGAGGAAAACTGAAACCTTTTTTACGTCTTCTACTGGTTATGCAGGAGGAGATGGGAATCACACAGACTTATCCCTATGCTGACATTGGCTCATCTCTCTTTGTGCATTTACATTACACTTGAGCAAAGACAGAATCCTATTAAGAATTCACTATTCCAACTATGATGTCTACCTACCAGCCACTGTTGTCCATAAACAAAAACATGATTTTTGGCAATGTCAACTCTATCCCATGCAAGAGTAAGGACAAGCTGGTCAAATGCAGAAGCATTTGTACCTAAAAAAAACAACAAAAAACATAAAAGCAGACTCAAACTTGTTCATCGTGTAAATCTATTTTCACAAGGAATCAAGTAATGCAAACTAAAAACAACTGACTAAATGATTTTGCTTAAGCTATGAAAAATAACACAAAACAGAACATATCCATTTCATGAATAAAATATGTAAAAATTATAATATTGCAGAAATATTTTTTAAATTGAAATGATTAAAAGCCAAATGTATGATATAACTGCCACTTTTTCAAAGATATACAAATTATAGACTATTGCTAAGATGGATTGCTGTGAGTTTTCTGGGCTGTATGGCAATGTTCCAGAAGCATTCTCTCCTGACATTTCACCCACATCTATGGCAGGCATCCTCAGAGGTTGTGAGGTTCCTCACACTGTGGCAGACCTCACCCTTCGGCCTTCCACGGAGGCCTTCTCACACCAAGGGCCCTCTCAGACTGAGGCAAACTAACACTGAGGCCTATCTCACACAGAGATCTTCTCATATTGAGGCCTCTCACTCTGAAGCCTCTCACATACTGAGGTGAACTAACACTGAGTCCTTCTCATACTGAGGCCTTCTCATACTGAGGTCTCGCTCATTCTGAGGGCTACCTCAGACTGAGGCCTTTTTCACTGAGGTCTGCTAACACTGAGGGTTTCCTCAGACTGACACCTCTCTCACACTGAGGCAAACTAACACTGAGGCCTACTAAAACACCTGGTTAATTTTTAATATTTTAAATATTTCTGACACATATTGTTAAGATGGATTTCAAAGAGACTCAAAGCAGCTCACAAAGAGTCCAATACAATTAAAACCTACACATATACAAACATTAACATGGAATTAAATATTAATAGTATTAAAAAATAAACAGTTTAAACCTTTAAAACCAATTCAAAATCCATTCATATCTAAAATAACAGCACCCAGTGGCTATATCTAACCAGTCGTGTGGTATGTGCTAACAATATATAACAATGCAGATGATATCCATTTAATTGGGACTACTACTGAAAGGATATGCATTTAAGAAGGCGAGTAGTTCCACAACAGTTGCATATTTGCCAGTAATAAATCAGAGAACCATCAAAGAGAAAAGTGAGTGAGATGCGAGTTTTTTCCCAGTAGCTTGAGGGAAATATATTCAATATATTCAATATAGTTCTAACTATGGCATGTTTTCAAGGGCCAAAACATACCTTTTAGTAGCGCTGTAAGGATGGCAACATCAATATCCTGATGCTCATCAGACCCAATATGGAATACAGTGATCTGTTTTTAAAATGTTAGAAAAAACGTTTTCTAGAACTGCTCATTTGTCTATCCAACAAAGCAAGAAAATTCAAACAATTCAGCTCCAGCATATACAAAAATCCAAATGTATACAACCAAAAAACAATTAAATGACAATATTCTATCATACCAGTGTTATACACCTTAAATATAAGAATTTACAGCCAAGAAAATAAAATCAGGAATACAAAGAAAGTGAGCCATGCCTCATTTCAGTTAAAATCCCGATGACAACAAGGCTCTTCCTTTCTGCTTGAGACACTTTGTGCTTCCCTCCCCATTTTGAAGTTACTGAAATTCTCCTTCTTTTCTAATCTGAGGCAAACCATAGTTTTCTGTTTTTACTAAGGCAAAAACTATTAATCAAATCCTGGTTTCCAATACCAGTCTGCACAGGAGGCGCAAACCATGGTTTCCCAGTTCAGATGAAAAAACTACCAATGGCTTGCTCCAAATCAAAAGGGACAGAGAAAATTACAGTACATGAAATAAGAAGTAAGCCCAATTCTCACTCCAGACTCAAATCTTTATCACCAATTAATGCTCATTTCTGCATTATGTTTGAATCCATCACATAATTTTCAGGAACAAAATACGTCTTTGTAAAATGCGGCACAGAAGTGCAGAATGCGTTGAACTTTTGAAAGGGCGACAAAAGGTAAAAGTTAAATAATTGAGTACCAATTAATATGAAAATGAACACAACTGGGAAAGAAGTAAAACATAGGGTTGCTGTGAGTTTTCCGGGCTGTATGGCCATGTTCCTGAAATATTTGCTCCTGATGTTTCGCCCACATCTATGGCAGGCATCTCCAGAGGTTGTGAGATGCCTGCCATAGAAGTGGGCAAGAGGGGTTTATATATCTGTGGACTGTTCAGGGTGGGAGAAAGAACTCTTGTCTGCCTCAGGCAAGTGTGAATGCTTGATTAATATTAAATAACCTTGCAGTTGTATTTATTTATTTGGTTATTTATTTTTACCTTATTTATACCCTGCCTTTCTCTACCCCAAATGGGTCTCAGAGCGGCTTACATTTGGCAAGTATTCAATGCCTTGCAACACATACAGACATTAAAAACTTAACATCAGTTGAGTTAAAATTAAGAAAAGTTAAGCATTTTAAAAATTATTTAAAAATTATTTTTTTAAAATCAAAGCCTGGCTGCATAATCTCCCAACAAAGGATCCCCCCAGACAGGAAGCAACCAAGCTTTGAAACTGCAAGGCTATGCAATGCTAATCAATCTGGCCAATTACAACATTCACACTTGCCTCTCCCACCCTGAAAATTCCACAGATATATAAACCACGCTTGCCAAGTTTCCAACAGACCTCACAACCTCTGAGGATGCCTGCCATAGATGTGTGCAAAACGTCAGGAGATAATGTTTCTGGAACATGGTCAAGAAACTCACAGAAACCCAGTAATTGCAGTCATGAAAGCCTTCGACAACACAAGTAAAGCATATTTTAACAAAACAAACAGTTATATTTTGAGCTATAGGTTCCATTCACAGATACTGCCAAACCAAAGACTGTTGCTGTATAGGGCTTGTGCACAGCCTCTTCTCCTCCCTCCTGGTCTTACAAGCTTTAGTTTTAAACCCCCACCCCACCCCCACCCCCCCCCACCTTGGAAAGGCTTGGAGCAAACTGTTGTTTGTTGCTGTATTTCTGCTATCACTAATAGCTTCCACTTGTCCTACAATCATTTGGCAGTAAGTAATTCAAATGCATATGATGCAGTTATCCTACAGAACACAACTAGTACTGCATCCGATCAATGCCTGAATGGAAGATTACTTGGAACTTCATGCATGCTATCTTCGGTTTTATCAAGAAATAAAGAAGGCCTCCATTGTAAAATATAAACATGGCAGGAAGTGTATCTGAAACAGACATAACTCTACTGGGTCACAGTGATGTGATTGAAACAAGCAAGAACATACAAACAGAATAAAGCTGCAGGCGTAGAAATAATAAAAGTGCCTGGGCTTAACAATTTTAACTGTTCATAAATTCAAACATTTATAAATGTATATAATGCAGAATAGAGTTGTGAAAACTATCTTATTGTCATAGTGAGATTCACTTACAAGTTCTCTTTTTTTCATGCACTCCAGCAATGTCTGGAACAAATGAACTGCTTCACTTTGGCCAAAATTAAATGTCTTTTTGATGGTTGAAATGATTTCGGGTTCGACTCCATCAGGAATATTTCTGATTTTTTCCCCCAAAAAATAAAAAGGCAAGAAAGAAATGCTGTAGCATTAGGATAAATATAGAATAGGATGCACCCCTTTCTTTTTTAAAAAAAATAACACTCATAGCAAACTCTTGACCTTCAAAACACAAAACTCTTATATAAGCTGTGTCTCCTCAAGAAAATCCTCTTCAATTTCAAGATACAGCCAGGTGAAATTTTCCTCACATGCAAGGGAACTAAAAGTCATTGGTAAAGCAGATTATCTTTGCTTGCAAGAAGGTGACAAGGTCATAAAATTTAGAGTTGAAAGGGACCTTTGGAAAAGAAACACCTGGTACAGTCCTCATTCAATACAGCTTCTGCTATATGCAGTTATATCCCTAACAGATGGCCATTGCTCCCCTGTGTAAATCAATACAGGAAAGGGCAACTACAGCTGTTGCCTGCCAACCCCTTGAATAAAGACACACACCCAACAGTAATTGGATTCAAATTGGGCAACTTTTATTCAAATTAGTTACCTATTTAATTTGTCTTAACTTAATTCTGGGGATGTCAGGAATCAAGGTGTATCCAAGCCGAGGTTGGTTCCCAACCCGGCCTATCATAGCAATTTACGGGCGAAACACCTGGATTCCCTGATACGCCAACCAGGACAACCCTTTTAGGGAAATGAGTGAGCGGACTGATCTCAATATATTGAGATCAGCCCCTTCCCATTCCAAGGCCATTTAACTTAATCACCCCTCGACTTGAACTTCAGGGTGACTGTTTGACTTAATGGCCTTCACCCATGAATGGCGTGCCTTAGGTGAACACCGATTATGGAATTTCTCTAGCTATTTACCGCTAAGCCTATTGAGTAACAACCACCACCCTATCTAGCCCCTAAACAGTGAAGGGGTAGGCAAAAAAAAAACCCCTGCCAAAAATTAGGGTAAAAAGGGGGGGGGGAATTCCTACCCGGCTCCTAAGGCAACCAATAATCTAACTGTTAATGGGCGGGAGTGGTGGGTCGACGCTCCAGCTCAAACTGAGCCTTTCGGAGGCTGGCCTTCCCATAGGAAGGCCACGCCCCCGTTCTCCAGAAGGTTCCAAAGGAACCACGCCTCTTTCCAAGGGGAGGAGGAAAGGTTGTTATAGGAGCTAATGTTCAGCTCTGGGACCTTCTGAGAGATGCACCCATTGGGAGGGGGTAGTGGGGGAAGAATCAAATTACCATCATGATAGTCTTCAAGATTCATCTGCTTTTTGGGATCAGAAAAGAGAAGCCATGGGAGTTGATAATGACTGCACAAAGAAGCCACAGGAGCCTCATGAAGCCCCATGGCCATGCTTCCATATTCTGCACAACAGCCTTTAAAGTATTTGAAGCCGTGTATTGCGTTTTCTCTTAATCAGCTCTTTTCCTGACCGAATATAACCCGCTTTCAAGTATCCTTCCTGTTGAGGTTGGGCTCAATACTGGTTAGCCCTACTCTATCAGTATTTTGATGGGTCAACAACAACCCTAATGCAGTTGAACATGAAAGTGATTAGAGACAAAATCTTTGAGATGGATGCATCTGACAACTTGTGGTCTGGTAAACAGCAAGGTCTCACTACTTGGTATCTCCTAATAAAAAGTGACCAATATTGCCAACAATACCTTCAAGACTTAACGTCAGGAAAGCATTTACAGCCCTATGCTTCCAAACAATGACATCAGGCTGGCTGGAGGGAAGATGCAGAGGGATCCCTCATGCCCAATGACTCTGTGGAAAGAGAGGATCTAATACACTATCTGTTACTTTGCCCTTTGTATAATGACCCTAGAATCAATTTTCCGGGACCTTTTTGGGAAAAAGGGTAGCATGGCAACATTCAGCAGTTATCTGTGACTAGTCAGTGGATTATTCCAAAAATATAACATTAAAGGTTGCCATATTTGCCCTCACAGCCCAAAAAATCCAAGCTAAATTAGTAAAGTCCACAGCGGAGGCCAGAAATGGATATGGAGATAGTTTGGGATGATACAAATCAGACATTTGTTATTGTTATCATTGCACTGCTACTATAATTTTAAAGAGCCAGAATATGGAATAGGTTTTAATGTTTATATTGGAAAGTGCTTATTGTACTTTTAAAGGTTGTATCTTACTTGATGTCATGGCCCATGGCTTGTACAATAAACAATTCATTCATAGGGTATTCTTCACGAGACTTGAATTTTAGGCCACTCTTCATGGAAGGAAAACAACCCTTTACCAAAGGAAGACTAACATGTCAATGGTACATTCAGAAGCGGATACAGAACTCGAAATGCTGCCTAACTAGTGGAAAACACAATGGGTCTATTAATTCCTGTAGCCTGGATATTATACTATTCTCTGGCATTACTTCGCAAATGAAGATACTTAGGAAGGACTCATCCCACGCTTTCTACAAGCGCGTTGATGACTAAGGAGGTTGGATGTGTCCTTCGAGCCTGTGCAATGGACCTTTCTGGTGGACCGCAGTGTGCACAGAACTGGCCTCGCCCTTTAAACCAAAGGTTCGTCTGCCAGGACCTAGCAAGCTTGGACGATGGCAGCAAGGTCCTCGGGTTGTAGGTTTAATTTGAGTTTGATTTGAGTCTCTTTCTCTAGATGGTTGATCTTACAGGGTTAGACGAGAACCATCTGCCCGGGTTTGAAATCAGAACTTTCCTTCTCTTAGGATGGTTGCCAAAAGGCTAGAGAGCCCATCCTGCCCGTTGACGCTCTTTGTTAGACCCTTTGGTTGTGACCTGTCTGGCATGGGAGGCCCTACTGGTGGCTATTATGCCACCGCCAGCATAGCTCACAACTTCATTAGGGTACGAAAGCCTCTCCCCCACGACAAGGGGGCGCCAATGGAGAGGTATACTATTACTGCTCTGACATAATACTAAGGGATGCAGTTAATCTAGCCTTTGAGACTTGGGAGTCATTTAAAGTACTTTGGTGCTGTCTGCATCCTTTAGGAGGAGCAATATAGGGCAAGATGAACCAAGTCTCTGACTCAAAAGAAAGCAGCTTTGCGTATTCACATTGATGGTTACTTACCCTCCCTCTTCTGTTTGCTTATATACATAAGCCAAGATGTCTGCCGCTCTGCCAGTTCCTTCACAGACCACCACGGGCACAGGAGGACTTTCCTGAAGGTATTCCAAAACGGTAAGGACAACATTGGGGCCTCCTTCAAATATGAGTGCCACCACGGGGACACCCTGGCCAATTCCTGCACAAAACAAGTTGGCAGGGGGATGGACGGACAGAAAAACAAGTCTCTTTTCAGTTCTTCTTTTAATTAAGTACACTATAGTCCAGCCAAAACATGCCAGGTGTTTTGGACTTCAACCAGCAATTCCTAACAGCCTTCCAGCTATTGTAGGCAACTATGTTGTACTAAAAGCTACTTTGTCTTCATAAAGAGTTAAAAGGACCAGAAACTATCATAAGGGTATATTCATAATATTTCACACATATGCTATTTTGCATCCTGCGTCATCAAGCATTGTTTAGAACCATTCCCTATGAGCTTTCACCATGGCACATAGTTTGTTCTATTCTTGCTAGTTAGTGCAAGTTGTAATTTCTTTCTGACAATGAAAAAAAACTTCACTCCTCTAGTTTCCAAGAATTCACCAGGCAGGTTTTTTAAGACATATGACACACTATTTTTGATCAGCATGTCTGGTTCTGGCTAGTGTTTACTGACAGAAGATAGGCTGGGAACCTTATGAGATATAAATGCAATAATAATAATTATTATTATAATTATAATTATCCCACCACCATCTCCCCGAAGGGACTCAGGGCAGTGCACATAAGAACTACAAGTGCCTAACATAAAATAAACAATACATAAACATAGACTATAACAGCATAAATTTACAGCAGCAAATATACATAAAATGACACATAATAAAAAAAATTAAAATTCATAAAATGCATAACATGCAGTGATGCCTGAGGATAAAACTGGCAGTCCTAAAATTAACAATCCAAGTGCCAGAGTGGAACAGTCACAAGTCCTCACGTCTAACCATTAAAATCTACTCAAAGTCAAAGTCCTGTCTAAAAAGTCAAGTTTTTAGACTAGACCGAAAAAGAGTGGAGGCTAACCTAATTTCTCTAGGGAGGACATTCCAGAACTGGGGTACCAACCACTGTGTAGGCCCTCTCTCTCTCGTCCCCACCAGCCGTACTTGGTACAGAGGTGGGACCTAGAGGAGGACCTCCCCAGCAGATCTCAGAGCCCATGCTGGTTCATAGAAGGAGATGCGGTCTCGAAGATAGGTTGGACCCAAAATAAGGGCTAGAAATATGCCATCTTTGAAGTTTTCCTCTCCCCAACCTACATCTATTGTTGGTCAATACCAGATTCTTTGGGTGTGTTCAGACTGCGGACTTATAGCACCACTATAACTACCATGTTTCCATCATATCAAATTTCAGGGTTTATGGTTTTGTGTTGTATTGAACCTTCTCTGGCAGACAACTCCTGAGGTTTACCAAACTACAAATCCCAGGATTCTGCAGGATGGAGCCATGAATAGGCTAGCAGATACCTCTTAGGAAACTTGAACAATTAATGTTTTTTAAACCTTACTATTCTGGGGGGAAAAATCAGAGGTCTTTGGATGCTACTCTGCAACTCCAACAACATTTAAAAAAATGCCAGAAGTTAGCTTGAAATCTGACAATTGCATGCATTTGGAATGTCCTTTGTGGGAAGTAACGAAACAGGGAGCGGAAATATAAAAGCCCATCATTCTTTTCAGTGTTTTTAATTCAGACCGCACACACCTATCTTCACTGAATATTTAACCATACCCTATGCAGGTAAATGTCAGCTAGAAAACTAACATTCATAACATAATGCTAGATCTAACATAGCTCTTCTAGTCCAAAAGTAACGTAAGATGCTGAGCTGCGCACATTTTAAATACAGGTAATCATACACAGGATCTAAAGTGTGGCTTACACATGTTGAAGGTGTAATTAAACTACAGCCAACGAAGTCAGCACAAACATAAATGGAACACAGGAAAAGTGTAAATATATAATAACTTTACACAGGAAAACATAACCCCTCAGCTACAACCACTATAGAACATGTATGCACTGTAAAGCCTTATGTTTGTCAAATGTTAGTCAAATAAAATCTTGATGGTATTTAAAGTCCTTACAGAAAGGGTTGCTTTTGAATTATCCACAATTCTCTAAAATTCCCACAAAAAGAAGACCAGCACGTCTCCCTGTTTATCTATGTAAGCAGCTTTCTAGCATAAATATCCTTAAGGCATCAAATCCTGGCTGGCCTTGGAAGCCAAGCAGCCCTAATTATTGCTTGGATGCGAGACTCAATGAAAACCAGGTGCTGTAGGCTATATTTCAGAGGAAGGAACTGGCAAAACCACCTCTGAATATTCCTTCCCTAAGAAAAACCTATGAAATTCATGGTTGAAAGGGGACCTGAAGGCACATACACACATACAGGCAGATTTCTAAATAGGGAAGTTTGCCATCCCGGTTCTCTTTCTCAATTAAGCAAGTGAGGAAAACTGTTATCACTGTAGCATACATTTCCCAGCATATAGCATTTTCTATTTCGTAGAACCACAGACTTGGAAGAGAACACAAGGACCATCCAGTCCAATTTCCTATCTAAGGGCTATACAATTTACAAATAATTTCATACATACTTGCATGGATCCTTTGCAGGTTGATTGTTTTTTCCAGTTCTCGTCGCAGCTTTACTTCAGCTCCATATTTGCCGACTGTCCCATCATCCACCAGGATGACATGCGAATGAAGATTATTCAGGACATTTAGTTTACTTAAAGGATTTAAAAGGGTTTGATATGGGGCGACCACCTAAACAAAGACCAAAATAAAATGCCCTCTTCAGATAGATATAAATCTAAATTATTTATCAAAACCACTTCATTTGTTGGATGATCTGTTTTTCAACCACACGACAAACTTCTGATTCAATCTTGAATCAACAAAATGCACTCAAATAAAAGGAGAATACTACACATGGATTTTCATTAAAACAATTAAGAGAGAATACAGCAATGAAGAATATGTTCAACCCATGTAAACAATCTTGTTAAATCGTAGTTATTAGAACATTCCTTTGGGTATTCTGGTATGATTATGTCAATTTTTGAGACAGGGAACTTCAGATCAAAGCCTTGAAGTAATCATGCCAATTATGAGCACAAATGCAAAACTGGCCAAACTTACATCTCTCCCAACGAGATCGTTTCGGTTTTCAATCACTCCCCATGGAGCAATTCCAATAGTGCAAATCTTTCGAGATGATCGAGAGGCATGTTCCTTAAGAGCATCACCCACATGTTTTGCAACTCCTGTTCAGAAATAAGGGATATAATTATATTATGTAAAAATTATGTCATTCCTACTCCACAATACTCAGTAGTTCAGATGAAACATCTTAGCCAACAACAGTTTAGTCTATAACTGAGAGTGAAACACAGTAACAATCCTCTCACTGCCTATCTAAATACTATTATTCTCATTTCATTGCTTTTGAACTCAACCAATATATTGTAAGTTTCTTTTGCTGGTGAAGCGCAATACAAGGCCTGCATTAATTATTTAGTCTGTACAACAAATAAAGAATAAAGCACATTTCACCATTAGTTAGAACTGTATCAGTATGTTACCACTACTACCATGCAATCTTAAAAAAGTGAAATGCATTTAAACTATCTGCAAAAACTGGAGTCTCTACAGCAGTGGTTCCCAACCTGTGGTCCATGGATCATAGTGGTCTGCAATAACTAAAATAAGGTCAGTGGCCTCACAGTTACTACACCGTTGCAACAAGAACAACGGGGTCTCGTGAAACCCTCTTATAGTGCGGAGGCTTATTAAATACGGTTTTCTGTGGGTGAGTAGATGGAGACTACTGGATGGCAAATGTTCTGTATCAGAATCTAGAGCTGATGTGGTCTACCTAATGCAATTTTATGAATCAGCACCCCTAATAACCAAACTGAATCTAAAGTTGACCAAAAACTTATTTGTAACCCTTTTGGTACTAATGAGTGCTCCCTGGTCAAGCGGTCCCTGGACAAATAAAGGTTGGGAACCACTGCTCTACAGCCTGTCTAGGCTGCTTTTCCTTTAACGTTCAGAAAGTTTTGCAAATGCAGTGCTTGACAGTTTTCCTATATTTTGATTCCTATGCTTCCTGTCTTATCCTCACTATAAATTTTGCTCCTTTTGCTCTTTGCCTACTTTCTTGAAGATGCTTGAAAATCTGTCAACTTTAATTTCCTTCCTTAATCATATACCATACAACTTCAGCTTCTTTTGAAGAAGCCATTCCTAGAATTCACCTTGAAATTTATATTACTATACAACATAACAGAGGCATTAAATTCTGGTGTAAGAAACACACCAGAATTTTCTACTAAATACTTTATGCTTTAGCTCACAATAAAGAAATGGAAAAATGTATTTGCTCTGTTTAAAAGGCTGAACACTGGTACCGGTAACACTGGGAGCCCTTCCAGACAGGCCCTATATCCCAGGATCTGATCTCAGGTTTTCTGTTTATCCCAGATTATTTATTTATTTAAAACTTTTGTACCCCGGCCTTCTCACCTCTATCGAGGGACTCGGACCGGCATATCAGACCGGCATATTATCAGGCAGTGTGGACTCATATAATCCAGTTTAAAGCCAAAAACCTGGGATCAGATCCTGGGATATAGGACCTGTCTGGAAGGGCTCTGGAAGTCACTGAAAAACAACAAGCAAATCTAAAGGTGAACTTCCACTGAAGGAATAGCAAAATCTAGCTGAACCCGATGGGAAAGAATATCTCTCTTTTAGTATATGACTGAAAGCCATGTGTTAAAAGTACATTTAAAACCTCTAAATTCAAAAATAGTTATCAGGGAGATACATGGAATCTCTAACTTAAGATTAAAATGCACGAAGACTAAAATACTTAAGACATAAAACACATCAGCCAATACATTATGAGTGTTTCAACAACAACTGGAAGGAAGCATTTCACATTAATTACACTATGCCCGTTAGGGAATCTGTCATTTTCTCATTTTAGTGAAAGGAAATCAAAGCACAGGGTTATCACAGTTTAATTATGAGAAAGCCTTTTTTGCGAAAGGTATCATGGAGCCCCCGGTGGTGCAGTGGGTTAAACCGCTGAGCTGCTGAGCTTGTTGACTGAAAGGTCGCAGGTTCTAATCCGGGGAGCAGTGTGAACTCCCGCTGTCAGCCCCAGCTTCTGCTAACCTAGCAGTTCGAAAACATGCAAATGTGAGAAGATCAATAGGTCCCACTCCGGTGGGAAGGTAACGGCACTACTTGCAGTCATGCTGGCCACATGACCTTGGAGGTGTCTATGGACAATGCCGGCTCTTCAGCTTAGAAATGGAGAAACCCCAGAGTCAGACATGACCGGACTTAATGTCAGGGGGAAACCTTTACCTTTTTATCATGGAGAGATCTTTCTGACCACTTACAAGTTCAAGCAGGCACATTCTATCTTAAATTATAATTTGGGGACACTAATGAGTACTTTCCTCTGTGCGAGGAGGCATCACACTCAATATTGTTTATACTGTCTAGCCGCAGAGTATGAGAGGGGTCTTTTCTGGGTGCTATTTAGAGATTCCAAGTAGAAACCCGGACCTTTCAGATACAAAGCAAGTGTGTTATCACCGAGCCAATATCTTCCTGAACAGGCCTAGAACAGCACCATCTAGTTTAAGTAAGTTTGGCCCATTTTCTGGGACTCTGGATTGTTTTGCAAGTCCAGCCCCTATGCCTTTATCATAACACCTCTAGGGGTCAATGCTGCTCCCTCTATGGTCCTGTTGAATGCAATCTTATAGATGTTATTTCAATATCAAATACAGACAGTGCCCAAGTTCTGAACAAGATAGGCCATGTAGGCTGTAATCAGACTGATAAAAAACTGAATTTTCTCAAGTGCCTGTATTCACCTGTATTCACTCCTCCAGTTATAATCCAGGCTCCTGTTGTCACTGCAGCTTTAATAAGTCCTTTACCAAGCAATTGCTTGATGCGTGGATGAAGCTCAAATTTTTGCATCCCTCCATGAACAGAAATGACTAGTTTTGGCAATTCCATCTGCCATTCTTTAAGCATAAGTTGTAGGATGGCTTCAGGTTTGGTGTCATAAGACAATCGTACATACTAAGAAGAAAGAATATATATTTAGAAAAGATACATATTTTTTAAAAAATAATACAACCAGGAACAATATCCCACATTTGCATAAACTACAACTGAGATATATATATATATATATATATATATATATATATATATATATATATAATTTGTTTATTATTTCGCATTTGTTTGCCACCCCCCACCCCCCCAACGGCTCGGGGCGACTCACAACAGTTCGTAAAATACAATTGACAGATATCTCATAAACCACAGTAACACCATTAGAATAGAATTACAATTAGAATAGTTGAAACAGCAGATGGAGTCGCAGTGGTGTGTCAGCTAGGCAGCGCGAGCTACAGTCTAGTTAACCCCGAAGGCTTGCTGGAACAGCAATGTCTTAACTGCTCTCCTGAACGGGAGGCTCTGGGTGGCACGGATACCGGCGGGCAGTGCGTTCCACAGGGTTGGGGCTGCAACAGAGAAAGCCCGCCGGCATGTTGCGGACAGATGGTAGGTCTTCACATTTGGGATGACCAGGAGATTTAGCTCTTCGGAGCGCAGTGATCTGGTGGGATGATATGGGACAAGGCGGTCCCGCAGGTACACTGGCCCCAGACCATGTAAGGCCTTAAAAGTCAGGACTAACACTTTGAAGGTAATCCGGCATTCTATTGGGAGCCAGTGCAGTTTGCGCAGGATTGGCGTGATGTGATGGCCAATCGGGACCCTCGCCAGGAGTCGCGCTGTATATATATAGGGAGGGAGGGAGGGAGGGAGAACAGTTCTAGTTGTCCATTTATCAATCCTGAACCTCTTATGAAAATTTGGGACACCGTGTAATTTTGAATGACACAATGTTTTTTAAAAGTGGGGTGTGTTTCAAACACTCATAATCCAGCGTACGCTTAACTGGAAATCAGTATGGGGTCACCGTTACCAGGAAACTGTTGCAGGTTACCAGTTCCCTCTCCACTCTTCCTCATTTTCAATAGCTTTGTTTTACCGTGATGCAGAGGCAATATGTGCTTACTAATAGCCACAGGCCATCCCAACAACAATTATATATTTTTAAAAATCTAGCATGAAGACAAGCTATTATTAAAAGTAACCAAGGTTTGTCCAAATTTGGACATTATATACAATTATGGTTACTGACAGCCAGAGAGTCGGTTAGGAAAAGGTTGTATGCAATAATACAAATGGCCCCCCACTTTTGTGGGTTTCATATTTGTGGTTTTGATGATTCGTGAGTTTGGAATGCGACTTTAATGCTTTTACAAGATTGTACCCCACTCTCCTTATGCTGGTCTATCTATGACCATAATAAAGATCTGTTTGTTTGATTGACAGCCCAATCCTCGTGAGGTGATTGAGGGGGCTGCATGGAAGGTAAGTCTGCCGTGAATCTCTGTTCTACCAGGTACCCTCCTTCCTTTTCTGGGCAAAACAGAGACTTGTGGCATATATCATATATACTCGAGTATAAGCCAAGGTACCTAATTTTATCACAAAAAACTGGGAAAACATATTGACATGAGGATAAGCTGAGGGTGGAAATGGAACAGCTACTGGTAAATTTTCAAAATAAAAATTGATATCAATAAAATAACATTAATTGAGGCATCAGTAGGTTACATGTTTTTGAATATTTAAATAAAACTATAAGTTAGGATAAGACTGTCCAACTCTGATTAAACCATTATTCTAACCTTTCTTGATGTAAATGTGCTTATGTATCATTCCAATAATAATGAGAGTAAAATAATAAATGTAATAATAAAAATAGAGTAAAATAATAAATAAGGGGTGGAGGGGTGGTTCAGCCCCAAAATAGGGCTGAAAAACTCAGCTTATACTTGAGTATATATAGTATGTGAGATGAAGTAGCCAACCCTCTATTGCTTCATTTATGCTGCAGACCCAGCTTCTTTTTTCTCTTTCTGTGTTCTTCCTGGGCAAAGGAAGGAGTACCAAGGGAAAATAGAAACAAGCAGCACATAAAAGGAGGAAGAACTGGATCCACCAGGTCAGGGGTGCTCAGAATGGTGATCGGGATCACCAGGGTGATCTTCAGGCCTCATCCTGGTGATCTTCAGGCCCCTGACCAGGTTTTTTGCTGTTGATCCCCTTCACCCATTCTGCCCCTCTGACTTCTTGTGAGTTCTTGGAGGTGGCACGCATGCTGGCGGCGTGGAAATAGGAGCAATGACGGAGGAGAAGAAGAAGGACGCTTTGGGGTCATTTCCTTACCGCATCTCAAAGGTCGGCCTTTTTACTTTGGGGTGGGTGCTTGATTGTTCTGTGGCATGTCTCTTTGTTTATTTTTAATGTTTAAAAATGGCCTTTTAGCTCCAAAGCCTCTCTGCTTGCTTTGTTCCTTGAGAAATATATGTTGGGGAATATGGAAATGTGGGAGAAATGGGGTGGTTGGATGTATTTTTGCATGCCCATTTGTTTACCTTGCTGTGTATTAAATGGCCTTGCAGTTCGAAAGCCTCTCTTCTTACTTTCTGGCTGATAATATGTGTGGTAATATGGAAGTGTGGAAGAAATGGGGTGGTTGGATGTATTTTTATGCTCTGTTTTATATTGTTGTTATTAAATTGAAATGTTGATGTTTTCTAACTTCATTTTATGTAAATTGCCCCGAGCCTGCTGGAAGGAGCGTTACATAAAAATGAATAATAAATATAAATAAATAAGAAAAATAGTTATACGTTTTATATTTCTGGGCAGGTGATCTTTGGGACTTGGTTTTTTAATCAGTAGCTCCCATGCTGAAAACGTGTGAGCATCCCTGCACCAGGTAAATCATGGTGAATGTGCGGGTGGGGATGGTTCCTTCCCTGTCACGAATTTCTGTTCCACCTGACATCTCCCTTCATTTTCCTGGAGAAACATGAGATTCATGACAAGCAGAAAATAGGAGGAGCTGACCCTGTGCAACCTCCCTTACACTGCGGATCCTACTCCTGTTCCTCTTTCTCTGTCCTGCAAATCTCTGTTCTCAGGCAAAAGAAAAGGAACACTGAGTTAAGACATAGCACAAGGAAGAGGAGGAATAACCAAATTTGCTGGGAATGGCTCCTCCTTCTCTTCCATTTTGCCACGTGTTTCTGGCCCTCTCAGTATCTTCCTTCTTTTCTCTAGACAGAAGAGAAATTTGCACCACGCAGGAAGAGAAAAGTACGTAGTTAGCTTTCTCAGGGTAAGTGAAGAAACACGTAGGGACAGCTCTTCAATGAAAATCTTGAAAATGTTACTTTTCCAAGTTCTGCACATTCCAACAGACAAAATATGTTAGGGCATGATGTTTTAAATGAGTTGTTAATGACCAATTATTTTCCCACAACAACAAAAAAGCTTGATAGAAAGACCTAGGACAACAAATCAACATTAAAAAACCCCAAAATTGTCAATGAGATTATTGCTCAGGGTAAAAATACTGAATAGGAGTAATGTTCCATCTAACTTAGTGAGCTAATGAACAGAGACCCACATCACAACAAAGACTGGCTGATCTTAAAGACCCTCCTAAAAAGTAGTAATAATATGGAGTGAGAAACATATTGCAGAAAGGGCATTTCCTTCAATTATGCAATGTTGACAACTGACAATTTGGAATGGCAATAGATTATGATTTTGGATAATGTGATTTGAGTAAGTGTTTTAAGGTTTGATATGTTTTTAACTATTGTTTTAATATATATGTTAATTTTATTATGTATATTTACATGGTATTGAATTTTTGTCTATATATGTAAGCTGCCTTTAGTCCTTACAGGGTTGAGAAAGATGGGGTATAAATAGGGCAATTAATTAAGTAATTAATTAATGTTGTTGATGTTGGCAAAATGTAAATACATGCAAATAAAATCTCAAATACTGTCAAATACGTAACTTGAATCTTCCACTCTTCTTAATACAGATTATAAAGAACTCTTCATAAAACAACACATGAAAAGTCATTCATTCATGACCCAAAATAGAAATTATCTGAGCAGATACTTTCCATAATAATATGCACCATGCCTTCAATCTGAAGTACCAAAGTCAAAGAGAACTTGGCCTCCCTCGCATCTCTTTCTTTGCATATTACCTCCACGTTTTATCAAATTAATGCCATTTTTATCTTACATTGGTTAAACGAGGCTTAGTGAAGGCAGTTTCATTTATGTGCAAAGAGCTTTGAATATCATAGAGTAGCTGTGGAGGACTTAACAATGACTAGAGTAGTAGTCTCTCGAGGCCTCCAGTGTGATTCTATGATCAATATCCGTTGAAAGTTCCATCGCAAGCTTTCCACAGAATCATACTGGACATCTAGAGAGAACACCTCTCCAGGCATTTTCTAGGTCCTCCAAAGTGATTCCATGGTATCAACCTTCATTGATTTCAGGAAAGAAAAATAAGGTTCCAGATTACATGAAAATCGTATTATGCAAAGGATCCTGGAACAAAACCCTTATGAAATAGGCCTGCCTATTGTATTTAATTTCGGTTTTATTCTAAAAGCAGTAATCATCAGTTATGCTACTAGCAGACAAATAATCCCTTGATACATACCTTGGCTCGGTAGGAATGAGAACCCCCTTGAAAGTTAATGATACCATAAGCATCTGTTGGACTCTGTTCGGTATGTTTTTCTACTGACCACTCTTCTATTTCCTGATTAAAATTTTCACCCAGTTTCACATCTGAATATTTCATGGCAAGACTTGCAGTGAAGCAAGCATGTTGCCGGACCAAGCGGCCACAGCAGCACCTGCGGATAATTATTAAGAGTCAGGAAATCAAGAAGACACGTAGTGATAAAAGAACAGGCTTTGGCTCATTCTCATATTACTGGATATACACTGTTGAATCATGAATACTTGCTACTTCTGATAAGATTGTTGCATCTTTTTTTGACAAAAAATGTAACTGAGGTCTCATGCTCTGATGGGTTTGGACAGTAAAGTAAGTCTTGCTTCAAATGCCACATAACAGAAATTTATGTCCCCACCCATATGCAGAGGACTTATAATTATAATTTGAAGAGAGATTATGCGTAAGATCTAGAATGCTGTAATGGGGGTGACACATTGTTTTCTTTTAAACTATTTTCTGAAGAAAAATGTATTTAAAAAAAAGAAATGGCCTGAAGGCACAAAACTATCTTCAAGTAATAAATCTTTTACAAACTGAGTTGTGGTTACTTCATTTGGAAAGTTGCATACCTACCTGACAAGTTGCTGACAAATTTGACATCCTGGAAGGCATCTATGATAAAGAATACAGAAAAGTAATGTAATATTTGTGGGGCAAGTGGGCTTATTAAGAAAATAAATGCACAGCAGAGTAACTTATCAGCGGCAGTGTGACCCAGCACCAATAGCCCAAAAGTAATAAAAAGAACAAAAACACACAGACCAATGCTATCTCTTCCATAGGAGGCTTTTCTTTATAGCACAATAAAACTTCTCACGCCAGGCTTTCTCATACTGAGGCCTACTAACACTGAGCCTTCTCACACTGAATGCCTTTACAAGACTGACTCCTCCTATATACTGAGGCAAACGAACTCTGAGGCTATCTCATACTGAGGCCTACTAACACACTGAGGCCCTTCTTCCACAGAGACGTCCCACAGACTGAGGCTCCTAAGCTAAAGGAACAACTGCTTATATTGAACTGAAGTCACTGTATCCATTCTCACATTTTTGTAATTAAAATACCTAGTTAATTTTTAATATTTCTGACAATATTTTCCTGGAGTATTATGTCTTAATTTGACTGAGATTATCCTTAAAATATCTGTATACGTCCTTTTGTATAAGCCTTACTCATCTCTACTGTTGTATCTATATTCTAGCTCTTGTTTGCACAAGCTACTCCACAAAACCCCACAATTATTTCAGAACCCCTAGCCCACATCTCAGTTATATTCTGTAACTCCGACGATCTTAAGAAAAGGATTGGACAGTATAGGGGTCTACACTGACCACAAGGGGACATGGGATTGACAGTTCTACCAGTTAATGCTGCGCTCTATGCTTAAAAAGATGTGAATTTACCTGTGAGGGTCCTTTGAACTTGGTATAATATACACACATTCCCGTTTGGTGAAAGTATTTTCTATCCAAGATTTCTGGGACTGTAAAACAAAATAATATAAACAATCTGTGAATCATCAATGACAACCTATAACAATAGTCAGTTTATAAATAAATACTAAGAATATGCTGAATTCACATGACATGGAACCAATTAATGAGCAATGACAGCTACAACTGGAATTAGCAGCAAAGTATCAACCAGCTGGTTTCCATAATAAGAATATCCAGAAAAACAAATAAAAAAGGTTGCTCAGAAAAGGTGTTGTTGTTTTAAAAGTAATATATCATATAAACAATCTGGTCCATTAGTTCCCAAATCAAAATAGAACAAGGGCAAGCAACATATATATACTTAAGCACCTGCTATATTTCTTTGGAGAGAAAAATACAAAAATATAAAATCCAATATAGCATTCAATTAGAGTGAGTTGAGTAGTTTTCTATTGTCTTTCTGTACTGTACTGTATTTGGGATATTCTGGTAAAGAGAGGAACAAGATCCAACATGTACTTTGATATTGGTGTAACTGAGCATTTTCTCCTTCCCATGGCAGCCCTGAGCATCCAAATGCTGCTTCAGTTCATTTCTCAACTGTCCAAAACAGATTTTGAGAGCGCACAGGGGAATGCAAGAGGGGATGCCTCTTGGGGAAGCAGAGGTATCCAGCAGAAGCAGACTGTTGGGAGTCTGATCAGAGGCCCATATATATACCATTTAATATTGCTACTACTGCAGAGTCAGGAAAAAATGGGTCCCACTCCATGTTTTAAGTCACCTAAGTTTAGAGTTTAGAACAGTACTCTGAATTTATTATCTTAACGTCAGGGTGGATAACAACAGCCCTGGAAATCCAAGCCTAGAATCTGAGATGATCTCATAATGAACAGTTTCATGGCCGATAGTTGGAGGATGGCGGAGAGATACTGGATGTGAAGAATGACAGGAGAAAGAAAATAGTTGTTTTACAAATACTTGCCCAAGAGTTTATACAATGCTACCATAAATAGATTCTTTCAGACTTCTCATGGTTTTGCTTGTAAAACTCCTTGCAGAAACTGAATAAGTTATTTCGACTTAGCTTTATATTTCTCACACAATGATCTAACAAAACACTGCCACGGATACGGAGATGTATTTTGATCCAAACAAAGATATAGTTATCAGTCTTTTTACAATACTCTCTCAAATAACTAGCATCCATGGGGATAAAAGATGCCAGATAAATATAGTTTCTGGTTGCTTGAGAGTTACTATTTAAAATAGGCTTAATTAATATGATACCCCATACTATACTATACTAAAATGTATGTCTCAATTCGTTAATAATAATGAAATACAAGTAATTAAAAGCAAATAAAGACAAACTTAAGTTAATGTAACACAGTTTTAATGTATTCAAGAAATAGTTTTTTGATTTAAAGTATTGTTTGATTTTTTCCCCCTGACTGCTTTAAATTCTGGTTGCTTGAGTTCCACTGAACTTGAGAGTCTACTATATTAATGATCTTACTTTGCTTCTCACATCAGTAACCAACATGACATATACAAAGGTACTACATTTTATTCTCATATCTCTTTATTTAGTAGACACCGATTGAAGTTCCACAGCCATTCCATCAGCAGTAAGTTGAGGTATAAGTTTTAATAGCAGGTGGCAAATCATACTCTCTCTTCCCCAAAGGAAGGCAAAGACAAACAACCTCTGAACAAATCTTGCCTTTCTCCTTAGGGTAGCCATAAATCGGAAGCAACTTGTAGGAACACATCAACAACAATGATATTATCTAATTATGTATCTCCAAACTATGCTTCAATGAGGCAGGCACCTTGCCATTTTGAGACAGAAGACAAAATGTAAGTGCTAAATGGACCTTAGAATCTTATAATGCATCAAATATAAGAGATAAAATAATTACTTAAAACATCAACTTCTGAATTGAAAGAATGTCAAATCCAGTTTTCTAAAAAAGTTAATCTTCTTGAGAAATTATATTCTATACATCTATCATTCAACATGGAGATAAAGCAAATTACCATATTAAGCAATATACCAGATGTTCCATAATTTAATCTCAAGAGAAAAATGAACAAAGATCCGTAAAACTCTACATATGAACTAGAGACTATGCACTTTACTTTTTTCAAATGTTCTATGAACCTTAAATGTATACTGTATTAGGCAGTATGTTTTAAAAACACAACTAGCAAAACAATTGCGTTTAAAATACCTGCTCAGGATACAAGGTCCACCTTATTTTCTCTCTGCAGAAATCCATACTGAACAACTACTAGCAGTCTTCTTTGTGGATCAGTCTTATACCACTAAGTTTAACACTAATTTAAGGTTTTGGAGATGACAGGTTATAACAACATGCTGCCGCTAAAGTGCAGGATGAGATCAGACCTTAAAATAATGTAAAACATTTTATTACAAGAACCATCCTATTACGTATTACATTTCAATAAACGATATTTCGAGGAAGCTTCTCTCTTAGGAAATATTCTATTTTCTAATTGTATTAAAATTTTAAAAATTGCCATAAAAAAATAAACTTGTATCAGGGTTGCTTTGAGTTTTCCAGGCTGTATGGCCATCTAGAAGCATTTTCTCCTGATGTTTCGTTCACATCTATGGCAGGCATCCTTAGTCTGCAGTGCTTTTCATGTTCTTTGATTCATGTTTGTGTGTTGCATTTTATTTATTTATTTATTTATTATTCCATTTTATACACCGCCACTCCCAAAGGCTCGGAGCGGTTTACAAATAGAATAAAAACAATTTGGTGGCCCCTATGTAGATTTGTCCACAGCTGCATGTATATACAGTAGACCTGCAGGGGTGAAAGGATCCCTTTTGTCCTTTGCTGAACATTTGTTGGGTTTTCTTAGTAGGTCTGTAGGCCAAACTCAGCGCACAAACACGAATCAAGGAACTTGAAAGGTACTGCAGACTAATTCAACCAGAGAGGTCAGCCAGAGCAGAGCTGATGAACCAACAGGGACACAGCATATTATTTGAGAACACAGAAATGCTGGACCACACTAACAACTACCATGTCAGACTACAGAGAAGCCATTGAAATCCACAAGCATGTGGACAATTTCGATAGAAAGGAGGAAACCATGAAAATGAACAAAATTTGGCTACCAGTTTGTGTTTTTTAAAAAAAACCCAAAACCTCAAAAATCAAGACAATAAAGAAAGAACAACACTAAAAAAGGGAAATTCCAGACATGAAACAATCAGGGCCAGCTAATCACCTCACAACAAAAGATTCCTCCAGGCAGGACGCAGCCAAGCCTTGAAGTTGCAAGGCCATTCAATGCTAATCAAGGGGATTAATTGCAGCATTCACACTTGCCTCAAACAAACAAGAGTTCTTTTTCCCACCCTGGACATTTAAGATGTATATAAACCCCCCTTGCTTTGTTTCCAACAAACCTCACAACCTCTGAGGACGTCTGCCATAGATGTGGGTGAAATGTCAGGAGAGAATGCTTCTGGAACAAAGGCATACAGCCCGGAAAACTCACAGCAACCCAGTGATTCCCGCCATGAAAGCCTTCAACAAAACTTGTCTCAGAATGAGGACATACTGGTTTGATGATCAATGCTTGGATACACAACACAAAGTCTTTATTTTTAATGAGCCATGAGATGGTCTTTGTCTATTAACAAGACAACACAAATGTATTGTACCACATGGATTTATATGAAAACAGAAGGTTAAAACACTAAAACCAACCAGACTGCCTTTGAACTTATCTACTTCAAAAACTGTTTTGACATTAATTTCTCAAAATTGGAAAAGATCTAATACAAAATGCACATCTAGGAAAGCAATACACAGAAGTATCAGAAATACTTTTAGCGGACAAACGATGCTTAAAACAAAATTGTAATATCTGGAAAAGCATTCCCTCTCCCTCTCTTACATTCATTGAAATCCTATACAATTTACTCAGACATAAATATTACTGAGTTCCATGAGGCCAGCGCAACCTGCCTGAGTGATTCATATGATGCACTTGACTACCATTTGCTCTGACTGCGCCTCTAATCCTGTGAAAGGAAAGCTGTGCTTTGGAGAAGGGAAAGCCACAGACTGAAAGAGAAACATGACCACTGTCTAGACCAGGGGTGGGCAATTATCGGCCCTCCAGGTGTTTTGGACTTCAACTCCCAGAAATCCTAACAGCTGGTAAACTGGCTAGGATTTCTGGGAGTTGAAGTCCAAAACACCTGGAGGGCCGATAATTGCCCACCCCTGGTCTAGACCAATGCTTCTCAGGCTATCTGATGTGAGGAACTGGATATTATTGCTGTCAACATGCCAGTGGATAGCACTGTATTTGTGTTCATAGGATCCAATTCTTTCTTGAATGGAAACTTGCTAGGGACTGCCAGCCTATGATTCGGGGACAGGCATGAATCCAGGGACCATGACTTTAAGTAGCACTGGTCAAGATTTCCTTTTCCTACCTGCAATGCAAAAGTTCAGACACAACCTTCCGAACGCCTTATGTCCTTCTTCAAGAAAGCATGCAATAGAGTCCACATTTGCAGATTCAAGGATTTGATTTAAAATATCATTTCTAGGAATCTCTAGGCCCTCCAGTGTGATTCTACGCCAACATCCAGTGGTCATTGACCATAGTAATCATGCTGGAATACACAAAATGTTTAAGGGTGTTCTCTTGTGTTAAAAATTAGAAAATTCTATTTTACTTTTGCAGTGTTCCTATATGCCTAGCCCCAGCAGATGTAGACTGCCTTCAGTATCTGTGATGCTGCAATAATAGATTTGCAGCAGCATTGTAGTACTATATCAGTAGCACCCGTCTTTCTGAATGCAGAATACAATAGCTCTCATATGATTATGACAGGACTACCCGTTTCTTCTCACTATTCAAAAAAATAAATGATAGCATGTTGATCTTAAAGTATGTTGAGAAACGCAGATGAAAAGCAGATCCAAGGAGGTATAGGACTGAACTACGAGGATTATCTGGAAAATAAGGTTACAAGGCACATAGCTCTTGTGGGGAATTTTCACAGGGGAAGTTGGTATCAGTGCAGTGTAGCGGGAAGCCAGCGGAAGCAAACGAGCAGTGCTAGTCATCAGTAGCTCATCAACTGGCGATGTGGTGAAGGTTAGAGATGAGCGTCCTCATTCCATTTCCCTCCAAGTGCGAAGCTCATGCTGTAATAGGCTACCTAAATGCCAAGGGTAGGAATGCCATTGCGATTCATCGCAAAATTGTTCCAGTTTATGAAGAGGACGTAATGTCAAGACAGCATGTGACAAAATGGGTACAGAATATATTGTGAGACCATGAAGAAACTTTGCAGAGCCATCCAAAACAAACATTTTGGGATGCTGATGGTTGTAGTCTGTCTCCTTCACAACAATGCGTGTCCACACACCGCTCATGCAACACAAGAGTTGTTGACTTCATTTTGGTTGGATGTTTTAAGCCACTCCTCTCACAGCCCCAATCTCACACCCAGTGACTATCATCTGTTCACTAAATTCAAGAAACACCTGGATGGAAAACACTTTTTCGATGATGATGTGAATATCGAAGTGGAAGAAAAAGGCGGAGGAAAACTTCTATGACACAGGAATCAAAAACTCGTCCCACGGGTGACAAAATGTATTGAACTGAATGGTGATTATGTGCAAAAATAATGTAATACCTATTCTACAATCCATGTAAGCTTTATTAAAATATATTCATTCTTTGTATTTACTTTGTAACCTTACTTTCCGGATAACCCTTGTACCATAAAAGTTTTCTTTTGCAGCTCTAAGGCATCTTAAACTGTAATATATTTCAAACACAAATTGTATTTCAATTACCCTGCTTTTTTCCAAGCAACTCAAAGCAACATGAAACACCTTCTCCCATTTCAACCTCATAATAACCCTTTTAAGGTACGTTAGATTGAAAATTCGAGATATGAAAACAGTCTCCTGATTCCTATTCCCAACATGCTAACCACTACAGCTCCACAGCATCTCATAACATTTAGAGTAATGCTGTGAATACAAAGATCTCATATGCAATATGTTTCCTACAGAATATAATTGTACAATCTATTCTGAATGAACACACAGCATAATACACACAAAAAACAGTTCAAATCTCAATGCCCAACTGAACTTCAGGCACGAATGTCCACTCCACTCCCACTAATGAGCAGAACTAGAACACAAGGTTTCAAATAAAAAGCAGTTTTTTATTAGTTCAATTGCTTGGTTTAAAACTGATAATGAAAAAACAGTACCAGCTCTACCTAAAGTGCTTTAAATAAAACTTCTGAACCTATTCTGAAAAGCAGATCTTCTCAACGGAAACATCTACTTATAAACCCACATATTTCCGTCATTTACAAGAAGTTGCAAAATTAAAAAGACACATTTGTATTAACCAAACACACGGTGATCATGAGACTAAGCTATGACCCAGGCCTAGCTGGCTTTAACCACCGTACCCTTAAAGGCTCCAAAAGCAATAGCTGGGAGGCAAGAAATTCCACACATAAACCTCTTTTATCTTCCCATCATCTCTTAAAGCCAATGAATCTCATTTTAGAAACTGAGCACCTGAGGTAGAAATTACAGCTCATTGCGTTCACACATACAAAGCAGCTTAATAACAATACAGTTCCTTTCCTTTTTGCCTCTATTGTACACACAAATATACAATAGGGGTTATTATTATTTTAATAGAAAATTCATCAGATGATTCTGCAAGGAATCAATTCAAAACAAAGACAAATAACTCCTCTAATAAAACTTTTACCTGGGAGCAACTTCCAGATAGTCATCTCTAAAGCTCCCCCGGGACACCATTATGTACCACTTTTCCCTTCAGAAGTAAACAGCCCTCCTGATTCAAAGGGCACCTTTCCTGGGAATATTCATGTATTGAGAATGTGACACATCATTCAGGTGGTTAAATACAAACTAGTACAGTCATTAACAGACCATTAACTACTGCAGCCATGATGGAAGGGATGATGGAGAGATAATTTCATGTCTGGGAACTTGTGTTTGTAGAAGCTGCATGCAAATACACGTTCCCTTAGTCAAGGTTTGCTATTAACCAGAGTTCTAGAACAAGCCGGAATCCCTGCCTAATAGGGACACCTAGGCCCCATCTACACTAACATATAATGCAATCAGAACTGCATTATAATGGTTAGTGAGTAGACTCACGAGGCTACACTGCCATATAATTAATCTGCATTCTGAAATGGGATTAAATGCCAGTGTACATTGGGCTCTAGATAGAAATTTTAAATCTGGCTGACAATAACCCTGGTTAAATGTCAATACTAAGGTTTGACTGGCAGAAAAAGCAAAGACATTGCCAGAAGTCAAGTGCTAGAGGATTTATAGATTCTTACAGAGGTGTATGAGGTATGCAGAACACATCATGCGATGTGCAGGGCTTGACGAATGCAAGGCTGGGGTTAAAATTGCTGGAAGAAACTGATAGTGGACAACAGAAAGCCCCCTGCATTCAAGCTGATCTGACCTGCAGCAGGGAGTTCCGCAGTTCCAGGTTGTCTGATTGGGCCAGCATCGCTGGGAATGTGGAAACAGCAGCAGCCTCAACTAAAACCCTTCTTTTTACCTCGCTCTGTCTTGCTTTCTCCCTCAGCCTAAAATTGTAACGAATCCCCCAATAAAGTATCATTGGATTGCAACTTTTTCCTCTTCATAGTGATACATTGTGTCCATTGCGGTCTCCAACTCTTTACAGCATGAACCTTTTCTTTTCCGAGCCGCAGACAGCCGCAGGCTCGCCCGGGGTGCTTTTCTGGCATTCTGGGGAGGCTGAAACTGCGTTTCCCTGAACCGTGGATTCAGAAACTCATGAGGCCTCTGTATCCACGGGTCAATGGATCTGTTCCAAACCGGTGCCATTTTTCTCTTAGACTAATTCTAAGACTAACTGCTATCTCACTTTTTGTATTCTGGACTCCTACGCTCTGGGAATAACCGTTTTCACCCCAAACCTCCATGTGGAGATCAGCTGACTGTGATCCGTGGTTCCCTGCCGCTGTCTTGTGGATGTCCAGAAGCCTGTGACCCGGGGAGCTTGCTGCGGTCACCCCTTGGGACACCCAGGAAGTAAGCAGGCCACTCTGGCCCCATGGCGACACGGAATTTGTAGTTTCTTCTCATGAATGGACAAACCTCAACCCCCCCATGTCTGCAGTGATCCACAGTGTGAGTCAAATTGACTCATCATATCATCTCCCTTTTTACACTCATGGACTTTCTTGAACTTTTATTGGACTTTTGTCTACTTTTGGAGGACTTTCAGAAACTCTTTGGAAACTCTTTCCTTTCAAAGCCCATGGGCCCTCCTCATGATTTATGAATTCTAATGGACTCTGGTGGGTGGGATGGGCTGGTATGGGATGATATGGTTCCCATTTTCCCTCCAATATGAATGTATTCCCTATATGCTTTCCCCTTCCCTGTGCCTCTATCTGAAAATATGAAATGTCACCTCTTCGTGAACCCAGCATACCAAGGCTCAGGGAATCTCTCATTTCCTGGGCCAGTTAATCTCCTAACACAGGGCTGTCCAACTTCTACCGGACCAGGGGCCTGACTTCCGGTCACTGATCACCTGGGGGGCCTTAGGGTCTGCCTCTGCCCCGGCTCCGCCCCCACTCCTGGCTCCGCCCCCCCCCCCCCCACTTCCCACACAAAACTCCCATAACCAAGAGAAAATACTACAAGAGTTTGATGGGTATTGAGTTTTGGAGTTGTAGTTCACCCATATTCAGAGAGCACTGTGGACTCAAACAATGTTGGATCAGGACCAAACTTGGCATGAATACTCAATATGCCCAAATGTGAACACAGATGGAGTTTGGGGAAAATAGACCTTGACATTCTGAGATTTATAGTTAAAACACAATCGAAGAGCATCCTGAACTCTTGCAACAATGGAATTGAACCAAACTCTCTGGCATATTGAACTCTCATTACCAACAGAAAGTACTGAAAGGGTTTGCTTGGGAATTGACCTTGAGTTTGGAAGTTGTAGTTCACCTCCATCCAGAGAGCACTGTGGACTCAAATAAGGATGGATCTGGACCAAACTTGGCATGAATACTCAATATGCCCAAATGGGAACACTGGTGGATTTGGGGGGAAATAGACCTTGACATTTGGGAGTTGTAGTTGCTGGGATTGGTGGTTCACCTACAATCAAAGAGCATTCTAAACCCCACCAATGATGGAATTAACAATCTTGGCACGAAGAACTCCCATGACCAACAGGAAATACTGGAAGGCTTTGGTGGGCATTGACCTTGAGTTTGGAAGTTGTAGTTCACCTTCCATCCAGAGAGCACTGTGGACTCAAACAATGATGGATCTGGACAGGAGAAGGAAGGAAGGAGTGGAAGAGAAGGATGGAAGGGAATGGAGGGAGGAAAGGGAGGAGGGAAAGTGAGAAGGAAGAAAAGATAAAAGGGTGGCAGGAAAGGAAGGTAAAAGAGGGGCAAGGAGGGAGGGAGAACAGTTGAAAGGAAGGACGAAAGGGTGGGTGGAAGGAAAGAAGGTGAAAGAGAGGGACGGAGGAAAGAAGGAAAGAGTGGAAGGAAAGGGAGGGGGGAGTAGAAATAGAGAGAGAGGGAAGCAGGGGGAGAAGAAGGCCGGGCGATGGAGGCGAGTGTGCTGAGGGCCTGAGCGCACGTAGCAGCAGGAGGAGGAAGCGAGCGAGAGGAGAAAGAGAGAGAGGGAAGGGGCAGGGAAGGAAGAAGGATGAAAGGGTGGAATGGAAGGAGGGAGGAAGAAGAAATGTTGCTCACCATAATGCTGAATGCTTCCTTGCAATAACTCCTCCCTAGGAAGGGAGGGAGGGAGGATGAGAAGGAGGAAGGAGCTCTGCCGAGCCACATGGAGCGCCCATGCGGCCGGGTCGCTCTTCCTGTTTGCTGCCAAGGGGGCGAGGCCCGAGAGACGTCACTCCCTCCCATTGGCCCCCTCCCTCAGGAGAAGAGGAGGCGGCCAATAGAAAGCCAAAAGGGCGGGACCAAAAATAATTTAAAAAATATTTTTAATCGAAAAAAATATTTTAAAAATATTTTTAAAATATATTATTTATTGCAGGAGGGTAAGGGGCCGTAGCCAAGGGGCTGGGGCCGTGTACGGTCCCCGGGCCGCCTGTTGGACAGCCCTGTCCTAACACAAAGGACCCAACAAAAACTCTTGCATGGATAATAAAACAATGGGCACACACCTTCGGACAATGGAGCATGGCTATCTGAAGGATGTGCCCCATAGTGATTTTGTCATTCCTCATAAAGGGGACATCATGCCTTTGGGAGGATCTAGGTGTCCCATCTGCCTCAACCATTGTTTTCATTCCCTTGGCCGATACCGAAGGCAAGATATCATCAATGGATCCCATATTCAGGATTAAGGATTACTGGGTATGGTATCCGTGCCAGACCAAGAGGTTTATTTCCTTCACTTGGGACAATACAAAAAGCTAGCTTGAGGACACTTGAAGTAATCGCCAGCACTTGGACAAACATTAAGTCATTTAGTCCACTCATCATTTCCTCCCGGTTCATTGTTTCCTGCTTGGATCGCCTCCTCCGCTCTCATTGGTCGAGAGCCCGAAGTGACGCTAGCTTCCTGATTGGCTGATGATTTCAACCAATCAGCGTGAAGCCGGCAAAGGGGTGGGGGGCAGGAAGTTTGAACTTTGACAACTGTTTTCTCTATAAAAATGTAATGTTTTGCATTGTACGATATGTCAGCTCTTGGCAAACGATTGCAGCTTGACATTCGCTCCAGCTGGAACGAAATTAAAAACTCGGTGGCGTTTCTTCAACTTGGTGAGATTTTATTTGGGGAAATTCAATTGGTTGCTTCCTATCTCGCCAGGGCTATATCGGATCCTCTTTGGTGGGTCTGACTGGTCTCTGCCTTCATGGCAAACCCCCCAAATTCTTGCTCAATATCAAAACATTAACAACCTTAGATATGCAGATACCTCTTTGATGGCTGAAAGCGAGGAGGAGCTGAGGAGCCTTCTCACCAAGGTGAAAGAATAAAGTGCATAAACTGGGTTGCAGTTAAACATTTTAAAAGACCAAGATTATGACAACTAGACTGATTGACAACTGGCAAATAGAGGGAGAAAACGTGGAGGCAGTGTCAGACTTTGTATTTCTAGGTGCAAAAATTACTGCAGATGCAGACTGCAGCCAGGAAATCAGAAGATGTTTACTTCTTGGGAGGAGAGCAATGACCAATTTCGATAAAATAGTTAAGAGTAGAGACATCACACTGGCAATGAAGATCTGCATAGTTAAAGCAATGGTAGTCCCTGTAGTAACATACAGATGTGAGAGCTGAACCATAAGGAAGACTGAGCAAAGGAAGATAGATGCTTTTGAACTTGAGAGTGCCTTGGACCGTGAGAAGATCCAACCAGTCCATACTTCAGGAAATAAAGCCCAATTGCTCATTGGAGGGAAGGATATTAGAGGCAAAGATGAAGCACTTTGGCCACATCATGAGAAGACAGGAAAGCTTAGAGAAGACAATAATGCTTGGGAAAATGGAAGTTAGAGGAAGAGGGGACGTCCAAGGGCAAGATGGATGGATGGTATCCTTGAAATGACTGGCTTGATCTGAAGGAGCTGGGGGTGGTGATGGCCGACAGGGAGCTCTGGCGTGGGCTGGTCCATGACGTTACAAAGAGTCAGAAGCAACTGAACAAATAAACAACAACACAGAGGTGTTCTCTCTAAGAAAATCTAAATCCTCCAGCATGACTCTATGGTTAGCTACTAGCATAGACTGGCTACAAAGTCATGTTGGCGGACCTAGAGATTCCTTGAAAGAATGCTGCAATCAAATCCATGAATAATCAAATCCACAAAAGTCAAGTCTGCAAATGTGGAGGGCCGACTATATTCAGTACACTGTTTGTAATATAAATCCAATTGTAAACAACACTAATGTAAAATCCAACAACATTCTGAGTACAAGCTTTCCATAGGGAGTTCAAGGTTTTAGGAACAGTTTAAAAAAATACAGTCCATTTTTATTTTAAAAGATAGCTGCTTAAACCAGTCTCCTTTAAAAAAAATCAGATGAGTCATATTGACACAATTTCATTCATTCAAGAAAAAAAAAATGAAAACAGAAAGGTAAAGATATGTATTGTCCTAGAGCTGTTTAAATGCCCAGCCTCCAAAAACCCACACAGACATCTTGTTTTTGCAAGGAATCATAAAAACCACAAAGCAAAATACTGAATCCTCGGAGCATAAATCTTTTTTTCTGAGGCTTAACAGTCATGTTTTGAAATATCATGACTCAACAAAGGAGCCATGAGTAAGTTTAAAGATTGAGTCATTCCTCTCCAGTGAATCATTTTATCCAAAAAGAGAATTATAATCATTATGCACCCAAGTAAAGCACAGACACATAAAAGCAGCAGATTTTGTTATTCGCCCAGCATTTTATGGCATTTGTTATTATTATATTTAATGCACTCTTTTTAAGTGAAACAAGTCAGCTCCATACAAAGTTGCATGTTCATTTGCCTAAAAAGCTCAAGCATTTGTCTGAAGTGCCTTTCATTCTATGCTATGTGTTCCAAGATAAGACTTATCATTCAGGCAACGAGAGACACTTCATATAGTTCTGCATATTTCCCAGATTACAACAGTCATGCCCCTATCTTGGCAGATGCCCAACCAGGAGCAAGCTGTGGGTAGCAAAGATAAACAACATTTCTTTTCCCATTCTCTGGACAGTTTGAGCTGTTGCTTCCACAACCTTTCTGTATAATGATTAAGCCTGTGAATCAGGCAGCATTGAGATTTATTATTGAAATAAAGATTCTAGTGGTTCCATAGTAAAGGTAAAGGTTTTCCTCTGGCATTAAGTCTAGCCATGTCAGACTTTGGGGGTTGGTGCTCATCTCCATTTCTAAACCGAAAAGCCGGCGTTATCCGTAGACACCTACAAGGCCATGTGGCCGGCATAACTGAATGGAGTGCCGTTACCTTCCCGCAGAAGCGGCACCTATTGATCTACTCACATTTGCATGTTTTTGAACTGTTAGATTGGCAGAAGCTGGGCCTAACAGCGAGAGCTCACTCCACTCCCCGGATTTAAACTGCCAACCTTTCGGCCAGCAAGTTCAGCACCTCAGCGATTTAACCCACTGTGCCACCAGTGTTTCCTTTGCCACCAGGGGCTCTAGTGGTTCCATACAAGTGGTTAAAATATCAGGTGAAATCTGGGTTGAAATCCCTACCTAACTGAGTGATCTTACATGCCAACTTAGCTGTAATAACAAAACCAAGGAATAAATAACTCCAAGCTTGTCATTATAAAACCAAAAGTGCTGCCATGAAGCACATGCAAAATTGCATCTCAAATAATGTAAAAACTGTGTGTCCATAATCATGAAAGAAATTATTGAAAAGTATCAATATTAATAGGCACCCTGATGACATAGTGGATTAAACCACTGAGCTGCTGAAATTGCTGACCGAAAGGTCAGTGGTTCGAATCCAGGGTGTGGGGTAAGCTCCCACTGTTAGCCCCAGTTTCTGCCAACCTAGCAGTTCAAAAACACACATATGTGCATACATCAATAGATACCGCCTTGGCAAGAGGGTAACAGTGATCCATGCAGTCATACTGGCCACATGACCTTGGAGGTGTCTACGGACAACGCCGACTCTTCGGCTTAAAAATGGAGATGAGCACCACCCTCCATAGTTGGACACTATTAGACTTAATATCGGGGAAACTTTACCTTTACTATCAACATTAATGTTGAAAGTAGAAAAAGAAAAAATATGCAACCTGTAAGGCAAGCATAAGAACCACTGAGTTTATAAAGGGGGAAACTAAGGGTAAGTGAAAAATAGAACAATATACTTAGGAAGACTGTGAGGCATTCTTTAGTTACAAGGAAAACTGGATAAACCCCATCTGGCTTTAGATTAGAAAATGATCCATTACATTTAGCAATCTGTGTTTTAAAGTGAGAAAAAAAGTTTCGTTCTCAAACATGCTTTTCCTAGAACAGGAAAACTACATTGTGATTATTTGTTTCAACTTTGAATTTTCAAAAGCAGCCATGACAATACAATTAACAATATATCAGCAACAACAAACAATTACAAAATATAAATATAGGTGCCCTCCCTGATCTTCCTACTCTTATTTTTGTCCTTAAAAGACCTTAGAAAATGACATCCATCAGTTTCACTCTCAGACTGCTATGGAAAGCAGGAACTTCTGTAAGAAGAGGACCCCCCATCTATATAAATAAAAATGTAATGTTCATTTGTGGGATTAACATAACTCGAAAACCACTGGACGAATTGACACCAAATTTGGACACAATACACCTGTCAGGCCAACATGTGGCCATTACTCATAAAACACTGAAAAACACAATGCTATTGACTGGATGTATCAAAAATGGAAATTAAATACTCTTTATGTTTTTTGTTCATTTTTCAACTTTTTCACTATTTTTTTCTTTTTTCTTTCTTTTTCTTTTCTTCCCTTTACTTATGATCCTTTACCCCTTCCTTTCCTCCAACACCACTCACTACCCCCCAAATCCCCAACATCCTTACCTTCTTTATCCTCATTGTGGGTTCCTTATTTTGTCACCCTTATTTTTTTAATTATGTATTGACACTGTTAAAAATCTTCAATAAAAACTTTTTTTAAAAAGTTAAAAAAAACCCAAAATGTGCTACAGTGCATACGCAAAAACGACTCCCCTGGTAAACAACACACACAATAGCATATCCACACTCTCTTCTGGACTACAGTTCCCAGCATCCCCCTAGAGTAGGCCCTTTAGGAGAGGAGGATGATCCAAATGCACTGCTTCTAAGCTGCAAGCTTTCTTCTTCTTGGATTTCTTTGAGAGCATCCCAATCTCTGCATATTTCCAATTTCCTATTCATGGACTGCAACTCCCACCAATCCACCATAGATAAGGTAGATAGATTAGATAGAGATAGGTAAGTAGGTAGGTAGATTGATCAGGAGGACTGCTGGGAGTTGGAGTCAAAGAATAGGTAGAGAAGGAAGAAAGGAGAGAAAGAGGAAGTGAAAGAAAAGGGGGGAGGAAAGGAAAAGGAAGAGAAGGAAGGAGATAAGGAAAGTAAAAAGGAAAGGAAGCAAGGAAGGAAAGAGGGAAGGAAGAATAGAAAGAGGGAGGGAAGGTTGGCCACAGCAACGCGTGGCAGGTACAGCTAGTACATAATTAAAAAAAAGAGTGACCCCATAATCGAGCTAAAAGAGAGAGGTGGTCTTATGATGCTGGTGTCCACAACTTTGGTTAAACTGTATCTACTTGGTTGAATTTTTGTGGATGACAGCCCTTAGAAAACTAGCTTAGTGGTATGAAATTTAATGCTTTTCCAGTTCGGATTATTCACTTTCTGGGGCACCATGTCCCTTATAAAAGGACTTAATTCTAATACCATTGTTTTTAACACATGAGCTTGAACAATTATTCAATTGGATGACTCAGCAACAATACAAAGACTTAAGAAAAGCACCTACCCAGCTTTAGGCCTTCTTTGCCAGAAGAAAAACTTTAGAGAAATGACATCTCATGAACTTGGGCCTTATTGTTGCTCTTTATGGAATTAATTTTTAATCTAAATAAAAGTATACATTGGCAGTAAAATAAGAAGTATTAAGGGCCATGAAATGGTTCAGGAGAACAGAACGGGAGACTGTGAGATTAAGATACTGCTATGCAGTAGTTCAGTAACACATGTCTAACATAGAGCAGTGCACCTGAGATCATAGATGAAAAGTGTTTGAAAACACCCATGATTTAGAATACGACATCTTCATTAGGGGAAATAAGGTACTTCCAAGTTTCATCCAATGTAGTGATTTTAACAGTATAAACCATAATCAGTCTTATTATACCTTCTCTTGGCTAACCTTCACCTCCATTAAGATCAAAAGAGAGGCTCTGTTTAGGGTTTCATCTTCATTATAAACTAGACTGACAAGGAAATAAAGGAAAGCTTTTCTGGGCGAGGCACCCTCCTTGTGGAATTCACTCCCCAAAAGGGAAAAGGCTTGTTGATTCACAAACTGATATTGCTTTCTTGGAAATATTTTTAGATCTGATTCTGCCTCTGACTCCAATTTGTAATGTATATTGATAGTATTTTCTAGGCCTGGGTAGGTCCAGTCGAAATGCTCGGAAATCGGAATGATTTCTTAATAAATCCACTTTTGAAGCGGTATCGAAATGATGTAAGCAACCTGGAAGTATACTTGCTATTTTGAAGCCACCGCCAACATGTTTTTTCTGATCCAGGAAGTGGATTGGAAAGATTCCCGCCCCTCCCGAGGTACTTTCCCCTCATTGGCTGGAGGCAAGCAGCTGTAGAGATTGCAAAAGCTCCTGTAGTGTAACAGCAGTTAAAAACTTGCGGTTTCCCTTCCCTGGCGAGTGGCAATGCAAAGAAGGATGAGGTGGGCATGGCTAAGCACAGCTATTCTTGAAGACCACACCTCAAGAGGTAGAGATTGCAAAACGTCTGGCTGTTAAACTAAATATAAATACAAAATAAACTGAATCTACAAAGGTGTCTAAAGAGAAGACAGCAAAGCCTTTCCCTGCAATAAAGATAGCATGTGTCCACAACAAAAAGTGAGCCTTCATGACTCTCCACACCTTTCTTTTCAGCAAAACGTGTGCCTTGACTCCCCCATGCCCTGCCGCTTGCTGTTTGCCATTATTTGCCACAATCTTTTCTTTTTGCCATTTTCCCCTGGCAGGGACCGAACCCACGGTCCTGGTCCTTTTGCTTATTAGGCCGGCGCGCTGTCCCTGAGCCACGCTAGCCCTGTAGTAAAATCAAGGCAGAACTTATACTTCAGTGGGAAGCCAGGCCAGTTCTCCCAAATTAACAGAGTTAGTGCCACACAAAGTTTCTGGAGTAGAACAACTACTTTCAAAGTAAAGACCACACAAAGAAACAGGAAAAACACTTTCAAAATTCAAACCAAGAACATATTATTTATTATTTAAAAAATACTTTAAAAAATGTAAAAAATTCCTTGGCAGGGGAATCGAACCCACGGTCCTGGTCCCTCTGCTTATGAGGCCGGCGCGCTGTACCTGAGCCACGCTAGCTCTATAGTAAAACCAAGGCAAAACTTTCTATAAAAACTTTCTATAAAACCTTCAAAAATTTGCCAAAAATCCAAGGATAAGTCAAAGGTAATGAAATTTGGTGAGCTAGCAGTGATCCATGTGTTCTACCACTGTAGCAAGTTTCATCACGATTGGTCTAAAAAGTAGAGAGGGACAATCCCCAGAAGTTTCCCCAGTGTCAGTGCTGTTTCTTTCCTACTGCACATGCATGTCTGCCCTCAATGAAGCGTTTCTGAAATTTTGAACTCCCCCCCCCAAAAAAATTTCAGAAGTCATTTCAAAATCAAATCGCTAGCACCCCCTACATCCGAAACGAGTTTTGAATCATTTTTTTCCTTGATCAAACAGGCTTAGTTAGTATTTTCATTGAAAGTTTCTTCCATTGTTATATAGTTTCTACCGAACCCCAAAGGGCTTCAACATAGTATGCCTGGAAGGATACAAATCCAAAATTTTAGAGTTAAAATGATACAGTATCAGTATTATCTAACATAAATCTGAATCTGTTTGGAAGCAACAGGGGGGGGGGCATTTACAGGGAGGTTTTGTTCAAGTCAATTACCAGCTATACTAGAAAAACCCGACAAACTACTTCTGGCTGCCATAATACCCCATACAGAGTTTTTAAGAGAACACAGCTGATATTCACAGTAGGTCACATTGTCTTCTCTCCTCCCTCTATGCTACTCAAAACAAAGCAAGATGAATTCAGATGAAGGAATGTCTATATTATGCACTTTATAGCCCAATAGTATGCCTATTAGACAGAAATCAATCCCACAAAATTCGGTAGGACTCTCATATAAGCATATCTGGATTACAGTGTAATAACCTCACTTATAACATGCTCACTATGAAGGATTTCAACCAGACTTGCGACTGGAAAAGATACATAGCAGTGTGGTGTTAGATTATTTCATCGTTGAAAATTAGACATTTAAGTGCTCTGTAAAAAATATTTTACTTAGAACTTAAATGACTGAGCATTTCTTGATGTTTAGAGTTCACTCATAAAATCACTGGTTGAAGCTCTGGCACATAATTTGGGCCACTTGATAGCCCTGGCAAGCAGTGAAGTAGTCAGTACAGCTAGCACAGGAATGAGCAAACTTTGGCCCTCCAGGTGTTTTGGACTTCAACTCCCACAATTCCTAACAGTCTACCAGCTATTAGGAATTGTGGGAGTTGAATTCCAAAACACCTGGAGGGCCAAAGTTTGCCCATGCCCGAGTTAGCATCATGATCACAGAATCATAGAGTTGGAAGAGACCTCATGGGCCAGCCAGTCCACCCCCCCTGCCAAGAAGCAGGAAAATCGCATTCAGAGCATTCAAAGCATGATGGGGCTCTGAAGTTCATGTACCATCAAGGGAACTAAAGTGTTTTTTTTCTTCAAGAAAACAAAGTATTTAAACTACTTTTGCATGCTACACTATGCATACAATTTTAAGAGGAGGCACTGTTTACAGAAGCAAGGTTAACTGCACTCTGAATTCACATACCAGACTAATAAAATTTTATAACTACTGTGAAGATACGTACATGTTTAGGATTGCTTCATAAACACCTTTTGGCTGCACCTGGGTCTGCCTGCATGGGAACTCTTCCTGCTCCCCAACTGCCATTCCAGAAAAGCAAAATTGCTCATCCAACCAACAAGTCCATATGTTACCAAGTGCCAAGACTGCACCTGGGTTATCTGAAGATAACCGCGGGCTCAGTCTAACTATATTTCTCTCGAATCAGTAAACAAGCAAGACATGAAAGTAGACACAAGGTAGTATTAGTTTGATCAAGATTTTCTGGAGATTCATTCATTAGTTTCACCTCTTTCTCAACTTATTACTATAGTACCATATTGCCACTAATCACAGAACCATAGAGTTGGAAAGTACACAACCCAGGAGATTCTAGTCCAACTCCCTACCATGAAGAAATACACAATTAAAGAATTGCTGAAATATGGCCTTTTTTCCCATGCTTTTTTCCATGTCTTGAGAAACTGCAAGTCGCTTCTAGTGTGAGAGACTGGACCGTCTGCAAGGACATTGCCCAGGGGACGCCTGGATGTTTTATCATCCTGTGGGAGGTTTCTCTCATGTCCCTGCGTGGGAAGCAAGACATCGACAGACGGGAGCTTACCCCGCTCCCTGGATTCAAACCACCAACCTTTTGGTCGACCAGTTCAGCCGGGACAAGGGTTTAACCCATTGCACCACCAGTGTAGATGAACTTATTCCAGCTTCTCAATATCCTAGAACTGTCATGCCCAGAACAGGACAATGACTACATCTCCATAATCATTTTTCTCCCCCTTTATATTAAAGCATTGACATAAGAGAAATATGCGCTGTTGAGAAAAATTAAGACAAGTACACAAATAAATGAATGTCCCATAAAACTCTGAATTTGTTTGAATGTGATACTCAAAAAGTATTACTTTATTAATCTGAAATTTCAGTTCAAGTATTATAGTCTACTGAGGCATTCAGCATTTTTGTCTGATAAAAAAGAGCGTAAGTGAACAAAAACATGCTAAAATCAGATCATGCTCTACAAATGAAAGTGTTACTGATGTTCCAAAATAATTTGATTCCAATTCAACAATTTCGAGACCAGAAATAAGTATACAAGAAGAGACACAATGGATCTGACCAGATGCCTATGTAGTCCAGCATTCTGCTCAGTGACCAATCAGTTGATTAAAGGGATATCTGCCAGCAATGGCACATGCTTTCTTGCATTCCCCAGCAACTGATATGCAGAAGCATGCTGCCTTCAATTCGAGAAGTGATGTATAGTCATCCTGAGAAGTAGCCACTGATAGGTCTAACCTTCATGAACCTCTGGAACAATTCTACTGTGAAGTCTTCTCCGCTTACAGGCACAGATGATATCGGAGTACAGCCACACAATAAATACAGGCAGTGTATTTCTTGCAAACACAATATTCATGAAGTATGAGAAAAGGATTCAAACTTACGAAGAAACTCATATTTACCAGTTTCTTAAGACTCATTGTGAAAGATTGCTATGGAATATCTTCTGGATGTGAAAAGCGTTCCAGGAATGTCAGGTGGAATTCTCTAGATAGGACATTTACCTTGAACGGATGTGATGTTAAATGAATTATTAGAACCTTCTGAATGCTTTTGAAAAACGGTGAAGTGAACTATTTGAGAGAAGTTGAAAAGAGCATTCGATCTTATTTTTAAAGTTCAACCCATTAAGAATCCTGGGTGCAACACTTTATATATATGTGCACATGCATGGTTGTATGTGTGTGAAGTAGCCTGTTGCTCATTTTGCAGAAAACTTTGTTGTCAAATTTTGTCCCTTTGTGGGTAACATTAGTTTAAATTAAATCATTGTTTTATGACAGATTGTTTCACTGAGTATGTAATGGGCTCATTCTTGTCAAAGATAATCAAAAATAATCTTGTCAAGGGGGGATGCTTGAATTGTAAGCCTATGCTTACAGATCTGCATTATTGAACTATAATAAGGAAGCATGGGGAAGGGAAAATATGAAAGATATACAACTTGTGCTCAGAGATTGGAAGGATATTATCAGTTTTCAGCGGTGGTGATCGTAACAACATGCTGGACAAGCTCATTTTTCCATAGGATACATTCCATATGTTTTTTAAAAGATTTTGATAATTTCTGCACATCCAAATCTTTTCACAATTATTCTAAGGTAGACTATTCACTATAGTATTATCAGTAAACTCACCAAAAGGGCATGACTCTGTTTTCATAACTTTTTACTCAAAAAGGGGAAAAAGAATGCCATACAAATTGTCAAGAATAGGACTAAAGCCTATTCAAGCACATGCAGACGACTCTTCAATCATGTATTATGTGACTCACAGAAATGCCAATCTTTGAAGTAAAATGGTAGTCATCAGGTCTACTGTGGGAATTTTTAAGCAAACATGAAGAAACTTTTGTTGCTGTTCATTCATTCAGTCTCTTCGTGACCTCATGGACCATCCCAAGCCAGAGCTCCCTGTCAGCCGTCACCTCCCTCAGCTCTTCAGAGTCAAGCCAATCACTTCAAAGATACCATCCATCCCTCTTTCTTTTTCCTTCCATTTTCCCCAGCACAATTGTCTTCTCTAAGAAACAATGGTCATTTCATATATGATCAAGATTGAGAGAGAAACATGGTTTGGTTAAGTCTTTGCTCTGTTGTTTTTAGATTCTGTGTTTCTTCATAATTTATTTCCACATCATGGAAAGTACACATGACACCCCACTGCCAAATAAAAGAACAAGCTGAATGCAGTACATCTGATATAAATTGGGGGAAACTTAAGTGAAGTAAGATTTAAGATGTATGATGGCTATAAATGATTACAAATGGCATTATCTATGCTGAACACAAATGGATCACATTTTAAATGTTTTCAAAAACACCCAGAAACATCTACTACAAGAGATAGAACAAGAGACAGAACTACAAAAAATTGCAAGAAACATGGAGTTGTCCTAAACTGACGCAACAAAAGCTACTGATAATATCTTACGTTTGCAGAACATCTAACATCCTTTTTAGTCTAAATAATGATTCTGCAATTAATATCAATGTTTCTTTAATATGTGTGTATATGTGTGTGTGTATATGTGTGTGTGTGTGTGTAATACAATTCATACAGAAATACTTATGTTAATTACTTTGTTTTCAGCCAAAAATCTGAAAAATTTCTAAGTTGTCCTAACTATATTCTAAAAGTTGTTTTACTTAAATGCCAAGAAAAACTTGTAAACGACAGTGCTTAGTACAAGTCACATGGAGTATCAAAACATTTAGAGGAAAAATATTTCTAATGTCCTATTTTTTTTTTCTTGAGCCCTTAAGCTTCCTGGCAACAGAAGGCATTAATTAGTATTTTAATAGATTAAGGGTCTGTTTTGTAACATAACAGCTCAATTATAGAGGGTGGGCCAAAAGTAACGAAGGAGTCTGGTGTTTTTCTTTTTTAAAAAGTAAATTATTTTCTGTTCATTTACGAGACTTCTTTTTTCACATGTAAATTTTTTTTCTTATACATATATACTGTATATATGATGTTATGGTGTTATAAATTACAAACAAAAATAAAGTAGTGATTAAATATTGAAAACCTTTTTGTAACTTTTGGTCCGCTCTGTACATAAAAACCTATCCAAAAAGAATGGAAGGAAACTGATTAAATATCCTTCCTGACCGTAAGAGCTGTTCAACAGAAGAACTCACTGCCTTGGAGTGTGGTGGAAGCTTCTCCTTTGGCAGCTTTTAAACAGAGACTGGACGTTCATCTGCGAGAGGTTATTTGATTGTGCTTTTCCTGCATGTCAGAAGGCCCATATGGTCTCTTTCGATGCTATGATTTTATACAGTGGACTCTTAGTATCTGCAAGGGTTTGGTTCCAAGAAGTACCAAAATCCTTGGATGTTTCAAGTCTCATTATATACAATGGCCTAGAAAAATGATGTCCCTTGTACACAATGAGAAAAAAATAAGGTTTGTTTTTGGGGAACAAAGTGAGATGGTCAAGTTGTGGATAGTTGAATACATGGCTAAATAATCCATGGATAAGGAGAGCTGGCCTTTGAAAGCTATACCTTGAAATATATAAATATATCAAAAATTACTGTAATAAAATGTAAATATAATATGTTAATTCAATACTATATTGAAATATTTTAATTTAATCAACAATTTGAATTAAGGATGGCAATATGCTAAAACTCGTCTTTATATTTACTCTGGAATAACAAACTAAATTAAGCAGTCCTATCCTATTTAGGCCTATATGAACACATAGGAGATGAGGCTGTAAATCAATTATCTGAGAGAACACCACCTCTCGTAAAATCATGGACTCGTCATGTTTCTTGTCATCCCATGAAAGCCGATTGTGAGGGCAATAGTAGGGTTGCTTTCAATGGTGGGTGGAGTAAGTGTTTCATGCACAATGGCCTATAATCGACCTGACAGAAAAAGTGTTTGACTGAAGCACTGTACACTTTCTGCTGACAGTTCTCAGACAACCCATCTACTTCTGAACTATCATTGTGTAAACATGCCTTTGGCAAGTATAAAGGAGGACTCAATTTAACAAAAGGTGAAACCACTAAAACAACTCCCAGAGTCATTTACAATACCTATTTACAAAGTACTGCTAATAATTACTGCCTAAATGTTTCACTTAAAGCATGGAGCTGAACAACCATGGAAAGATCAATACAATATTTCTTCATTCCATCCTGCACAACTTTATGCACACCAACCTAATCCTGTGCAGATATAAGTGTACTGAAGTCCACCAACGGCAGCCTACTAACCATACAAGTTCAGGTAGTAAGCCACAACATTTGTCCCCAAATAGAAGGAAAACCCTTTTTTCCACAAAACAATACCGTATTCTTCCTCAGTCTGGCACACTCCAAATATTTTAGGCTTCAGCTCTCACAATGTTCTACGCCTGTTGAGTTGGGGCTGTTTGGAATCCTAGTCCAAAATATCAGCAGTTTATGAAACAGTGACAGAAAGAATGTCAAAAACAACATTTATACACGCAAAAGTAAAATACAACCATACAGTGCACAACTAAGAATTTATAACTGGAAATAATTTACTGTGGAAGAAGTAGTCAGTTTGGTAATAAAGACTTCTTAAACCAAAGTATGATAGATTTTCTTCTCCGAATTTCAACTATGTCTCACGAACCAGCGAGGGGCATTTTACTTACACTTGTAGATAGCTTACAACACCTTCATATTAAATGCCTGCAGGGCTTCTGTCCTGGGGACTCTATGAAGCTGAAATTTTAAAAACTCCCTACTTGAGTGAAATAAATGGGGCATGTGGGTGGAGCTCACAGAACTAGGGAATGTTCTCTCTAGTTCTAATAGGACTTTTTCTTCTTGTGGATGCAACAAGAATATGCAAATTTTATCTGAAGACTGAAGTAACAGCAGATCTCTCTCATATGCTACCTACTTTTATTAAAAATTGTGAAATATGGTATATGCCTTACTTACACCCCAATTAGATAACTGCAATGTGCTCTACTTCAATGGGTATTTGGAAACTTCAACTGGTCCAAAGAACTCCATCAGGTAGTTAACTGGGATGAAACAATTCCCTTATTGCAACAACTCCCCTGGTTGCCAGTTTGTTTCCAGGTACTATCCAAAATGCTGGTTATGACCTATAAAGCCCTATAATGGGTCAGGTCCAGCCTATCTGTCAAATTTTATCTCCTTGTATATGGATCCAGCTTGGCACAGGGCTGGTTATGACCTATAAAGCCCTATATGGGTCAGGTCCAGTCTATCTCTCAAATCTCATCTCCCTGTATATGGATCCAGCTTGGCACAGTGGTTGTTAGACTACAACTCTAGGAAACAGGGTTCAAATCCCTGTCTTTCGCAAGGTCGCCCCAGTGAAAACCCACTGGGTGACCTTGGGCAAGTCACACATTTTTAGTCTCAGAAAATGACACAAAGGCACACAACAACAGTATGTCTATCTAACACAGACCGGGCTCTGAGACCATGAGATGCAGCCTGGGAGTGTGATGGAGTCTCCTTCTCTAGAGGTTTTTAAGAAGAGGCTGGATGGTCGTCTGTCATGAGTGCCTTTACTTGCATATTCCTGCATGGCCGAATGGGGTTAGATGTGATTACTCTTGTGGTCTCTTCCAATTCGATGTTTCTAGGAGAAGCTATTTTGTCAATCCCATCACAATGACAAGCACAGTTTGTGAGGAGGCGAGACAGATCCTTCACAATGGGTGCTCCTAGGTTTTGGAACTCCATTCCCAGGGAGGCTAGAATTAGCACTTTCTGCTTGTCTTTCCAGAATTTTTAAAGAACAGGCTACATGTTCGAAAACAACAAAATCAAAGAATCCATCACCATAGCTGCATACACCTTTATACAGATCAATTGAAGAAAGAGCTGCTCAAATGCGAAAGGGGAACTCTCTTCCATTAAAATCTATATGGGGATTATAAAAGTACTGCCTGTCCTCCTTTACAGGACTACAGAAAACATCAGTTATCTGGCAAATATGTAAGACGGATGCTATATGGATTGCATCATGAAGTATCAAAGGAATGCCTTGTTTGGGGATCTGTTTCAGAGATTAATGGGCAGCAGAATTTTTTTGTCATCCTCACCCATCACCTTTTAGAGGTACCAATAATTATATTACATATAAGTAGCAAAGCTGATCTTTCCCCTCAACAGGAGGGAGGCTACATTACAGAATGCTTTACAAAAATTACTCATGGCTACTGATATTTTGAGCACTACAGGTATCTGAATGGCTTAAACCCTGGATCATAGCAATGAAAACAGAAGCAGAGAAGCATACTAACACGGGGCAGCAATGGAAAACACCCACACTCTACAGACTGAATTCAGTTTATTACTTTATTTGTCCAGCTGACCACCAGATAGCATTTTCAAAGCACCTTTGAAATTTTTGACTTTTGGTCTAATGGCAAGCCTTTCTCAATTACAACAGTTTTGAAAATGGACACTGGTCTTATTTTCAAAATGTGGATGGAATGGTCTTATTTTCAAAATATGGATGGAATGGTCTTATTTTCAAAATGTGGACCATAGAGATCTTGGGGAGAGGGCGACTTCAGAGCCCACCCAATCCCTTCCAACACATTTGAGAGGCGTGCCCAAGGAGAGCTTTGCATTCAAATTCAGCCAGGAGACATCCAAAGACCTCTATTGTTGTGTGACCCACAAGTTCTTTCCCCCGTGTTGCCAAAGACATATGGCATGGTTTGACAAAATGTTGGCCCCCTCTCTCTAATTTCCTAGACATCTCGAATTGCCGTCTGCATGAGGAAATATAAGCGAGACACTTAATTTTCCTGAACTGCCAAAAGGTTTCTCTTCAACAGACTGGCCCCGTAAAGTGCACTCCCAGTAGAATTGATTATTTTTAAAGTAGGCTGGGGCTCAAATGGCATAAGGAATGAGTCTCATAAACAAAGAGAAAAATATATATCTGTTCTTTCTTTTATGTTGAATGAGAGTGTTCACTTTGGAAAACAAAGGGTTTCTGGGGCAGGGGGAGGTGGATTCTTGTTAACATACGAAAGCTTCCTGCCAGACTAGGCCAAAGTCCAATTTTGACCGTATGACCCAATACACTTCCACAGTGGTGACCACTTGACCTCCTGGAATTGGGGGCAAAGGGAATGAAGGCAGTGGCCTCCACTCCTCCAGAATCATAGTTGGAAAAGGCCACAAGGGCCATCCCATCCATCCCCCTTCTGCCATGAAGGAACACACAATCAAAGCACTCTCAACAGATGGCCATCCAGCCTCTGCTTCAAAACTTCCAGAGAAGGAAGGAAACTCCATTCCGAGGTAGCAGCATATTGTATTGCTGAACAGCTCTTATTGGTAGGAAGTTCTTCCTGATGTGTTTAGGCAGAATCCCTTTCCCTGCAGCAGGAAGCCATTGCTTCTTGTCATAATCTCCAGAGCAACAGGAAACAACCTTGACCCCTTCTAACCAGCACCCCTGCCCCCAAAACTCTCATAAAAATGATATGGCATAGAAGGTACAGGTGTCATTTTTATGAAGATACTATTTATGAATAGGCTCAAAGGACGGAGAGGAAGCAATAGGTGGGCTTTAAAAGCCAATGGGATTTTGGCATACATAAGTAGGAGTCTAGTGTCTATATCCAGGGGATTCATGGTGCCTTTCTATTCTGCCTTGGTTAGAACACACCTGGGATACTGTGTCCAAATCTGGGCACCGCTTTTTAAGGGAGATGTTGTCAAGCTGGAATGTGTCCAGAGCAGGGCGACTAAAATGATCAAAGGTCTGGAGAATAAGCCCTATGAGCAGCTTAAAGAGCTTGGCATGTTTAGCCTGCAAAAGAGAAGGCTGAGAGGAGACACGGTGAGGGCCATGTCAAGAGATAAGGGATAGTCATAGGGAGGAGGGATCAAGCTGGTTTTCTGCTGCCCTGGAGACTAGGACTCAGAACAATGGCTTCTAATTAAGAGGAGATTAAACCTAAATGTTAGGAAGAACTTCCTGACTGTAAGGATAGCTGTTCAGCAGTGGAACTCTCTGCCCCGGAGTGTGGTGGAAGCTCCTTCTTTGGAGGCTTTTAAGCAGAGGCTGGATGGCCATCTGTTAGAGGTGCTTTGAATGCGATTTTCCTGCTTCTTGGCAGGGGGTTGGACTGGATGGCCCACAAGGTCTCTTCCAACTCCAGGATTATATGATTCAACAATAATTGATCCCCCTCCCCCCCCCTCTCTCTCTCCTTCTTTGGTGGTAAAGCAGCCCGACTTTGGCCCCAAGCATCCACGCTGCCATATAACTCAGTTTTTGAATCCAGATGATCTGCTTTGAACTGGATCCAGCCTTTCTCTCCCAGGAGGAGAGGAAGCAATGCCACAGCAAGCGAACACTGAGTGAAAATGTGGGGAAATCCACAGTGGGAAACGGGGCATATTACATTATATGACATCCCACTATAATACTGTAGTGAATTATTATTAATATTATTTATTTATTTACATTATTTACATTCCGCCCGTCTCACCCCGCAGGGGACTCAGGGTGGATCACAATGCACATATACAGGCAAACATTCAATGCCATAGACATACAACATATATAGACAGACAACGAGCTACATAATTGGTCGAGAGCTCACCCTGACCCGGGCAGGCCTCGAACTCATGACCTTCTGGTCAGTAGAGATCTTATGCAGCTGACTCCCAACCAGCTGTGCCACATTCCCAGTGCATATAATAGATAGTATACAATTATTATATTTAGTGATATAGCATTTTTTATTTATTTATGGCATTTATATGCCGCCCTTCTCACCCCGAAGGAGACTCAAAACGGGGATATATATATATATACACACACACACTATGTTATATTATTAGCATAGCACAATACCAGAATTATATATTACTATATTGTACTAGAATCATAGAATCATAGAGTTGGAAGAGACCTCATGGGCCATCCAGTCCAATCCCCTGCCAAGAAGCAGGAAAATCACATTCAAAACACCCCCGACAGATGGCCATCCAGCCTCTGTTTAAAAGCTTCCAAAGAAGGAGCCTCCAACACACTCCAGGGCAGAGAGTTCCACTGCTGAATGACTCTCACAGTCAGGAAGTTCTTCCTAATGTTCAGATGGAATCTCCTTTCTTGTAGTTTGAAGCCATTGTTCCATTGCATCCTACTAGTATCCAGGGCAGCCGAAAACAAGCTTGCTCCCTCCTCCCTATGACTGACTTCCCCTCACATATTTACACATGGCTATCATGTCTCCTTTCAGCCTTCAGTCTAAACATGCCCAGCTCTTTAAGCCGCTCCTCATAGGGATTGTTCTCCAGACCCTTGATCCTTTTAGTCGCCCTCCTTTGGACGCAATCCAGCTTGTCAACATCTCCCTTCAATATACCATTATATTGTAATATTATTAGTAATATTACATGTAATACAAAAATATATAATTATAATATTGTAGTAGTAGTAGTAGTAGTAGTAGGGAATGTGGCGCAGCTGGCTGCATAAGATCTCCACTGACCAAAAGGTCATGAGTTCGAGGCCTGCCCAGGTCGGGGTGAGCTCTCGACCAATTGTGTAGCTTGTTGTCAGTCTATATATGTTGTTTGGCTATGGCAGGCCTGGGCAAACTTGGGCCTTTCAGGTGTTTTGGACTTCAACTCCCACAATTCCTCACAGCCCAGGCCCCTTCCTTCGGAAGGGGCCTGGGCCTGAGGAATTGTGGGATGAAGTCCAAAACACCTGAAAGGCCCAAGTTTGCAGGTGTTTTGGACTTAGACTCCCACAATTCCTTGGGGGGGATAAGGAAGGCAGGAAGGAGCCAAAGGGAGAAGGTAAACATCATAACACTGAAGGGGAAGGCCTCCCCGCAGGCCCCTCACCCACCATTCTCCTCCTCAGGGCTCTGGGCGGCTTCGGTTCGGGTTCGGTGTCTCCTCAGGCCGGGCCTGGCAGGCGGCTCCCGCTCGCGGTTCGGCTCCTTCGTCGGCGAGGCCTGTCTCCATCTATCGGCGCCTGGGGCGGGGGCCTGGCCTTCTCCGCCTCCTGCTTGGCCTGCGGGGAGCTCCGGGGCCCGAGGGGCGGGCTCGGCCTGGGGCTCCAGAGCCGGCGGCGGGGCCGAGGCGGGCGGCGGGCTTGGCGAAGGCGGCGGAGAGAGCAGGAGCGGCCCAGCAGCCCCTTCTCATAGCTGTGCGACTGACTGGGGCCCGGCGCGAGGGCCGCGCAGGCGCAGAAATGAGGGGGCGTGGCCGCGCGGGCGCAGGGAGAAGGGGGCGTGGCCATATCAGCTAGCCCCGCCCCCTCGCTTGCCTGCCTCCTTGATTTCCTTCCTACAGGCTTTCTGATCACTGTAAACATAGAATTGGAAAGATTAAAGGGAAATCCCATTAGAACAAGCCTGGGCATATATTTTATATTACATGTAATATTACTAATAATATTGCAGTATAGTGGTAATATTGATAATATTATAATGTAATAGAATATAATAATAATAACAATATAATAATTTTATATTACAGTATCTATTATATTTTTATTTATTTATTTATTATTCGGGCTTCTATGCCGCCGACTCCCTGAGGCTCGCGGCGGCTTACAGGAGCCGAAGGGCACAGTAAAATACAGGCAATAAGCAGTTAAAAACAATTAAAAACAACAGCAGTACAGTAATTAATAACACAGTTAAAACAATGAACAGCACATCATCCTCAGAAGAACGAATAGATGGCGGGGCATGGGCAGGACTTACTCACCAAAGGCCTGCTTAAACAGGTATGTTTTACAGGCCCGTCTAAACGGGAGCAAGTCCTTCATAGCCCGAGTTCCGGCCGGGAGGGCGTTCCACAGCGTAGGTGCTATGACAGAGAACGCCTCCGGCGGGTAGCAGTCAGCCTTGCGAGTTTAGCTGAAGGTATCTCCAGGAGATTGGAGTCCTCAGACCGGTGAGCTCGGAGGGCAATATGGGGTGAGACGGTCCCTCAAATACGCTGGCCCCAGGCCGTGTAAGGCCTTAAAGGTGAGGACCAACACTTTGAAGGTGATCCGTGCTCAATTGGCAGCCAGTGCAGATCCTGCAAAACAGGTGTTATGTGGGCGCCAGCTGGCGTGCCAGACAGGAGCCGGGCGGCAGTGTTCTGCACTAGCCTGAGCTTCCGGTCACCGACAGAGGAAGGCCAACGTAGCGCGTTGCAGTAATCCAGCCTTGAGATGACTGTGGCTTGGATCACCGTGGCCAGATCGTTCCGGGAGAGATAGGGGCCAGCCTCCTTGCCTGTCGCAGATGAAAAGCGATCTTGCTGACCGCAGAGACCTGGGCCTCCATGGTCAGCTGGGAGTCCAAATGGACCCCCAGGCTCTTTACGGAAGGCGATGGGCATAACACCGCACCGTCCCAGGCTCGGAAGCTGGACATTAACATCACCCGGGCGACCCAGCCACAAGATCTCCGTCTTCGACCCTCAACCTACTGGCTCGCAGCCATCCAGTAACGGCTTCAAGGCAGTGTTGGAAATTATCGGGGACAGAACCCGGCCTGCCCTCCATCCTCAGAATGAGCTGGGTGTCGTCAGCTTACTGGTGACACTCCAGCCCATAACTCCGCACCAGCTGTGCAAGCGGCTGCATGTAGATGTTAAATAACAGAGGGGAGAGAATGGCCCCCTGGGGGACCCCACAGAGTATAAATGGGTTCACGTCATGTGATGTATACCTCAAACAAAGAAACCATACAACCATATAACAAATGCCACGGGGGATTCTGGGTGTTGTAGTCCCCTTGGTTTTTTTGCGTTTACCTTTTTGTTTTATTTGGGGGATTGGTGGTAAACATACCTCGTTGCGTGGGGATTTTTGTGGCCTGGTTTGGTGTTTGTGGGTTCAGCGGTTTTGCTGTCTATAGGCTACTCACTATGACAGCTCTCATCTATATATATAAAGGAACAGTCGTCATGTGAAGACTACCTCAAACAGAGAAACCTTACAACGCAGAAACACAAAACTTGCCAACAGAAATAGGCCTCAAGCAAGGTACGTTTGTAGCAAAGAAACTTTCCCCCCCAAAACCTAAAAGGCCCCCAAAACAACGAGTAAAATTAAAACTACATTTACCAGGATCCTCCGGGCAGCTTGACACACCCAGCCTCTACATTCTGAACAACATGATTGGCTGCCGATAAGGGCGGATTTGCATAACTGCTGCACTGGCCAGCCAACATGAAAATTCCGATCCATAATAAACTGCCAAAACAGAATAAGGAAAAGGCCTGAGCCAATCCCCAACACAAACACCCAAATCACTTCCAACCTAAAATTTACACCCCAAAAAATCACAGACCACGCCCCAAAATTGACAGTAAGGCTTCATTAACTAGATTTCCTAACTAGCCCTCACTTACTGGGAAGCTGTTTACGCTCTAAATTGACAGTAAGACTTCATTAACTTGATTTCCCTAACTAGCCCTCGCTACTGGGAAGCTGTTTACGCTCTGAATTGACAGTAAGACTTCATTAACTTGATTCTCCCGACTAGGCCTCAGCTCATTGGACATTGTGTATGGCCTGAATTGACAGTAAGGCTTCATTAACTTGCTGTTCCTAACTAGGCCTCAGCTCATGGGACATTGTGTATGGCCTGAATTTACAGTAACCTACCTTGGCACACAGAGCCCCGACCATGCATGATGGGACTTGAAGTACCACCATGGAAAACGGGATTTGTAGTACTTCAAAACCCATCATTCCCCACAGACCACTGTGGCCCAGAACCAAGACCAATAAAGACCCAACTTGGCACACCATGCCCCCCATGACCCACACTCCATCCAACTGCAGTTTAGAGGAGGGCACACCGTGGATGATTGAACTTTCTCGCATCTCCTAAAAAGGGCACAGCAACGCGTGCCGGGTACAGCTAGTAGTACAATATAGTAATATATAATATGAATATTGTGCTGTACTAATAGTATAATATATTGTATACATATATAATATTGATATAATTTAATACAATATAATACTAATAATAATGCAATATAATAATTTTATATTTCATATTACATGTAATATTACTAATAATATTGCAGTATAGTGGTCTAGTACAAAATAGTAATATATAATAATAATATTGTGCTATGCTAATAATATAAGAATATAATATATTGTATATACAGCTAACTTGCAAGCTGCACTGAGTCCCCTTCGGGGTGAGAAAGGCAGGATATAAATGCCATAAATAAATAAATAAGTATGTGTATGTGTATCCATGGATATTTTTTATTTATTTGTTTGTTTATTATTTGTTCTTATATGCCGCCACTCCCCAAGGGCTCAGAGCGGCTTACAATCATATAAAGCAACACAGATAAAACAGCGGTAGTAGAATTAACAGAGTTAATTAAGCTAAAAGTAGTTAAACGTTCAGCAGTCAAAGGCCAGCTTCAAGAGGTGAGTCTTGCAAGCCCTGTGGAAGGAAGACAAATCTTGCAGGGCACGAACCTCTACTGGCAGGGAGTTCCAACTCGTTGGAGCCGCCACAGAAAAGGCCCTACTACGTCAGGTCAATGGCAGACAGATGGTTTTGAAGCTGGGCACTTCGAGAAGATTCAGATCTTCAGAGCGGAGTGATTCAGAGCGGGTTGGTAGGGGGTGAGACAGTCCCTCAGATACAGCGGCCCCAGACCATGCAAGGCCTTGAAAGTTAACACCATCACCTTGAAGGTGATCCGGTACTCAACCGGAAGCCAGTGAAGCTGCCGAAGGATGGGAATAATGTGGCTTCTCACCGGCACTCCAGCGAGAAGGCGTGCAGCAGCATTCTGGACGAGCTTAAGTTTCCGGACCACTGACAAGGGCAGGCCAACGTATAGGGCGTTACAGTAGTCAAGTCTTGAGATGGCCGTGGCTTGGACCACTGTGGCTAGGTCATCCCTGAACAGATAGGGGGCCAGCCGCCTGGCCTGCCGCAGATGGAAGAAAGCGGTTTTGCTGACAATGGAGACCTGCGACTCCAACGTCAGCAAAGAGTCTAAAACGACTCCCAGGCTCTTTACTGAGGATGACGGGCATAGCGCCTCGCCATCCAGGGTTGGTAGCCGGACCACCCCGCCATCCGGCCACCCCAGCCACAGTATCTCCGTCTTTGCTAGATACACCCTCAATCTGCTAGCATGCAGCCATCCAGTAATGGCTTCAAGGCACTGATGGAAACAAGAGGGTACGGAGTCCGGTCGGACTTCCATCCTCAGAACAAGCTGGGTGTCATCAGCGTACTGATAACATTCCAGCCCGAAACTTCGAACCAGTCTAGCTAGTGGCCGCATATAGATGTTAAATAATAAAGGGGAGAGTATAGCCCCCTGAGAGACCTCCCATATTATAGGGGCCCTCTCGGAGACCGCACCTCTCCTTTCCACTCGCTGTCCCCAGTTGTGAAGAAAAGACAACAGCCATTTTAAGGCCGTGCCCCTAACTCCAACAACGGCAAGGCAGTGGGCCAAAAGATTGTGATCGACCATATCAAATGCTGCTGTGAGGTCCAATAACACAAGCAGTGCTGATCCGTCCTTGTCCAACTGGCATCGAAGCTGATCTGAGATGGCGACCAAGACGGTCTCCGTCCCATGCCCTGAATGGAAGCCGGATATGTGTGTATACATATAAACATGCATGCATGCATATAGATCAGGCCTGGGCCAACTTGGGCCTTCTCTCCAGGTGTTTTGGACTTCAACTCCCACAATTCCTAGCATCCTCGGGCCCTTCTTTTCCCCCTCAGCTGCTTCTTCTACAGTAGAGAAAACATCTGGAGAGCCAAAGTTGGCCCATGCCTGATATAGACAAAGATGGACTACATCCTGGAGTTGGAAGGGACCTTTGAGGGCCATCTAGTCCTTCTTCTGCCATGGGCCCTTCCACACAGCCATATAACCCAGAATATTAAGGCAGATAATGCACTGGGTTATCTGAGTCCACACTGCCATATAATCCAGTTCAGTGTGTATTTTATGCAGCTGTGTGAAAAGGGCCTTAGTCTCCTATTTCCCTTTCACATGGACTGTTTCCAAGCTACCGTGTTTCCCCGAAAGTAAGACGATGTCTTACTTTCTTTTTACCCCCAAAAGCCCCACTACGTCTTACTTTCGGGGTACGTCTTATATTGGACATACCCCGAAATAATTCTTCACCCAGTAGGGCAACGGTACCTGTGAGGGGCGCCGCCGCCGCCGCCGCCGACAGCCGCCACACAGGCCGACCGCGGCACGCCTCTTGCGCGGCACGCCTCTTGCCTGGCCTCTGACGCGACGCCGCCGCTCCGCCTCTTGCTCCTTCTTTCCCCTCCCTTCCTTCGTCCATTCGAGTGAACGAAGGGGAGGGGGAAAGGAGAGAGGCAAGAGCGGCAGGGGCGTCGCGTCAGAGGCCAGGCCTCTGACGCGACACCGCTCGCCCCGCTCTTGCTCCTTCTTCCCCTCTCCCTTCGCATGGACTTTCGGGGTACGGCTTACTTTCGGGGTACGGCTTACATTAGCCGACCCCCCTGACACCCCCGATACGTCTTACAATCGGGGGTGTCTTACTATCAGGGAAACACGGTAGGTGTCAATGGTGTAACGAATGGGAAATACAGAGGAATACAGCTTTGGGGTCGTGATGCAGCCCAGCAAAGAGAAAACAGTGACTTCCTTTTGCTTTGGCAAGTCAATGCAATAACAAGTATTTCAAGTTCTATGATGGTTGCCGAGAAAATAATACGGGGAAGCTGGAGAATAAGATGATTAATATGGGAATTTATATATATATTTCCCCCTTACATGGGCTTCTGCTTTCAGCTAAATGATGTAGAAGGCTGAATTTTGGCTTTCTGGGGATCTTTTTATAAGAACCTGATTCCTGAACCTTAGCGACCACTGAATTCATTCACACGCGGTGATACTAGGAATACGTTATGACAGGCCAGGGCAAACTTGGGCCCTCCAGGTGTTTTGGACTCCAACTCCCACAATTCCTAACAGCCTATCGGCTGTTAGGAATTGTGGGAGTTGGAGTCCAAAACACCTGGAGGACCAAAGTTTGCACAGGCCTGCGTTATGACCTTATTTCCTGGTTTTGTGTGAAACCAGGAAATTAGGCCATACCTTAGACCTGTCCTGTGTATATTTGAAATCTGGGAGACGGTTGCCATGGAAACGGGAGCAGGGGAGGGGCCAGGGTGAGGTGTGAGGTAAATAAACTGTCAGTTGGAATTTTGTTGCGTTCCCTGGTGCATGTATTTTATTAAAACCTTCCAACTTTGTTTGTGAGGTAATTTCTTTGCCAGAAAGCTGCAGCTCTGGACAATTAAAATATATAACAGCCAGTAGGCCTGTTAGGAATTGTGGGAGTTGGAGTCCAAAACACCAGGAGGGGCAAAGTTGGCCCATGCCTGGTATATAATGATGCCATATTTTTTAGTTCCGTCTATTTTTCTAATATAGTAGCTGTACCCGGCCACGCGCTGCTGTGGCAAAGAACAGCAACATCCCTTCTTGTCTTTCGTTCTTGCTCTCCCCCCTGTCTCCCTCATCCTTCAGCTCTTTCCTTCTCTCTGTCCTCCTTCCTTCCGTCTTTTCTTTCCCTCCTTTCCCCCCTATTATTTCCTTTTCTCTATCACTCCTCCTTCCCTTTCTTTCCCTCCCTAAGTTTCCTTCCTCTCTTTATTTATTTTTCTCCTCCCCTCACCAGCTTCACCCTCCTTTATAGCCTTTTATTACCTTTGTCTTTGCGTTGTAGTCTCTTCTTCCTTCCTGTCGTACCTTTTTCTTTCCTTCCTTCCTTCCTTCCCTCCTCTCCTCTCTTACCTTTCTCCCCCTTTCCTCTTCCATTCCTTCGCCTTTTCCCTCCCTCCTTTCTTTTCTTCCTTCCTGTCTGTTCGCCTTCCTTCCTTCTTTCCCTCTTTCATGCCTTTCATTTTTGTGTGCTTTCTGCTGTCTCTTCTTCTTTCCTTGGGTATCTCTTTCCTTCTTTCTTCCCTTCCTTCCCTCCTTCCTTCTTTCCCTCCCTCCTCTCTTACCTCCCCCCCCCTTCCTTCTTTCATTCCTTCCATTGTCTTCGCCAAAGCCGGGGCCTCGATTGCTGCCGCGGAGGCCTCCGGAAGCCGGGCCGCGGCAGCAATTGAGGCCCCAGCTCCGCAGAAGACAGCGGGCCTCTCCACCTTTTAGCTTTTCAGCAGGCAGCGCCGCCGCCAGCCATTCCCCTGCAGCGGCATTGGCTGTTGAAGACCTAAAACGAGGAGGGAGGCCCGCTGTCTTCTGTGAAGCCGGGGCCTTGATTGCTGCTACGGAGGCTTCTGGGGCCCGGGCAATCAAGGCCCTTTTAGGTCTTCAGCAGGCAGCGCCGCTGCCAGCCATTCCCCCCCTGGCCACAGGAGACAGGTAAGGTGGCAGAACTTCTTCTTTTCTCCGTGCTGGCGGTGGGGAGGGGGTGGAGGAGGGAGAAGGGGTATACGAGTGAATGTCACGATGCAAGGACTCGGCCGGCCCCTTAATCACACACACAGATACGGTAATCAGCTAACTATTTATTGAATAATAAAGAACAGGTGAAAAGGTAATTGTCCATAAAAATATAGAAAAGTTCAATCCAAAGAAAGAGTCCGTAGTAATCCAATACAATGGCTTGGCAAAAGCTTGGTAAAAGGCTTGGCAAAAGGCTTGGCAAAAGGCTTGGCAAAAGGCTCCGCAAGCAATGCAGATCAAGGAACAAGACAAAGTTCAAACAGGGCCCAAGAAACTTCTTGGCAAGACACGAGCCGGCAACTTGGCTCCGTGGTCCTCTGCTCGCTTCACTCCTCTTAGAATAGAAGTGGCCGAGCTACTGAGGATCCGTTCCCACGGATCCTATACTTAATCTCCTTGGCGAGGTCCCTGACGCTCTAGGCTTCTGCGCCAATCGGTGCTACGGGATCTCGCGCCTCTCTGGCACTCTAGGCTGCGGTGCCAACTCCTCCTGCTGGACTCAATGCTCTCTCTCCTATCGAAGCCCTGTCCCTGCCTCCCAGCACCTGGTTCACTATCTTCATGAGAGCCAGACTCCCTTTCAGCTTCCATGGGCTCATCCTCCACTGCTTCCCTGATTCTCTCCTGCGACCCGAAACCACCTGGCTTCTCATAACAATCGTCACTATCAACACTTTCTGAATCAGTCTGACCTTCCCAGTTATCGTAGCTGTCAGGCCATCCATCATCCCAAGCCAAGCTCTCGGTGGGAGAGGAAGGCCCAGCTAACTCATTAACCCCTTCCTCCATTTCCTCATCAGCTGCGGCTGGCTCCAAAGCAAGTGGGACCCCCTGTGCTGCCCCCTGCCCCCCAGGCACAAAAGAGAACTGGGTTGCTACAGTGAATGGGAACAGGACGGAGAATATCAGAATACGGAACGGGACTAAGCAGGGATGTCCCTTATCTCCAATGCTTTTCGTAATGGCGATAGAAACACTAGCGAACAAGATCAGGGCAGCCAGCATGTGGGAAGGGTATAGGATAGGGGAGATAGAGGTGAAGGTGAATTTGTTTTGCGGACTACGCATATTATTAACCCAGACCCCATTGAAAATGGTAAAAGCAATGAAGGAAACTCTGCGAGAGTTTGAGGAACAATCGAGGCTCAATGTGAATATGGAGAAGTCTGAGATGATGTTTATAAATACAGGTCAGAGGGAACAGATAGAGGTACGGAAAGCGTCAGGGTTAATGAAATATCTGGGAGTGTGGATATACAAAAACATAGAGAGAATAACAGAAGCAAACTATGGAAAGATCTGGAAAAAAGTGTTGAAACAGATGAAAGGCTGGAAACAGAAAAGTTTGAGGAGAATGGCAAAAATAAGAGCAATTAAAATGATGATCTTGCCAAAATTTTTATACCTAGCCCAGGCCTTGCCAGGGGTCCTCCCGGAAAAAAAGATAAAAAAGAATGGGATAGGAAATTGAATTATTGGGTGGAGGGAGGAAAGAAACAAAGGATAAGGAAAAAATGGAGGATAGCAAACGAAACAGAAGGAGGATGGGGAATCCCTAGCCTAGAACTATACAGAGATGCCTTTCAAATTGAGAGACTGATGGAGCTGCAGGAGGACGACAAGAGATGGGTAACACTGGAAAAAGAAGCGAACGCATTGGGAAGAGAGGAATTGATATTTAGGAGATGGGAAAAAAGGGAGGTGGAGAAATTGATGGGACCAATGAGGGCCACGGTGGAAGTGTGGAGATCTTGGCAAAGGAAGATAGCGCCGGGAGTATCAAAAGTAGCCTCCCTGGAGATCATGAAGTCCGAGAGGGAGGAAAACCTGAGCAGAATAATAAGGGAATTGAGAGAGAAGGGGGTGACGAGACTGGAGCAACTAGTAGATGAAGGGGCAGAATCAGGAGAGAGAGGCTGGAGAACTGGTTGGGAGGAAGGCGGTGGCTGCAAATCAGGGCAATATGCAACTACCTTAGGCAGAGGGAGGTGAGAGAGGCCTTGCAAAGAGAGGACACGGAATGTAAGAAGATAATCAGGGAAAAGAAGGAAGGAAAAGGGTCCAGGTTGGAAGGATATCAAAACATTAGTAACATCAGGAGGAAGTACGGTAGAAGAGTTAACCACAATGTGGGAGAGGGAGTTGCAGGTCTCAGGAGCAGAGATGGAGAGGATAGTGGGGGATATTGCTAAGACTAAAAAACACAAGAGTGAGGGAGACAAGGAGGAAAATACTGCACAAGTGGCACCGCACCCCGGCCCAATTGACCTATCTTCCCCAAAATATGGGTACACGGTGTTGGCACGGATTCCGAGACAAAGGAGTGTATATGCACCTATTATGGGAATGCGAGGTGGTCCAAAAATTTTGGAAAGAGGTAGAAGGGGAGATCAATAGAGTATTGAATATAAATTGGACCATCACAAAAGAGAAGGCGGTGTTGGTAAAAAACAACAAGATGGGGGAACACGCGGAAATGTAGGAAGCGATGAAAGAAAGCGCCCAGGCGGCGGTGGTTCTAGGCTGGAAGGACTCACGAAAATGGACAGTTGAGAACTGGCTGCGGTACTTGGTAGAACACATTCAATTTGAAATTATGGAAATGAGGGTTAATCAATTACAGGAGGATAAAGTGCAAGAGCTGTTGGGACGATGGGATCGGGTGAGAGGATATATTGTTTGGAGAACCGGGACCAAACCATTAGAAATAAGTTGGAGTTGTTGTTTAAGATGTAATGAAATGTAAAATGTCCGGAAAGCTTGCAGAAGAGAAAAGAAGAAAAAGAAGACGCAATCCCCAGCAGGGTGGAGGGGTGTGGATGTTTGTGTGGAGGGAGGGTCACATGCACAGGGCACTGTGTTTTTATGTATATGTTTGTATGGATGGTAAAAATTTTGGAAAATAATAAAATATTTTTTTAAAAAAGAGGAGGGAGAAGGGGTTTGCACGTGTGGTAATGAGTACTGCGCGTGTGTTGTCTGTGTTTGCCATGGGGGATTCTGGGTGTTGTAGCCCCCTTGGTTTTTTGCGTTTACCTTTTTGTTTTATTTGGGGGGGGGGATTGGTGGTAAACATACCTAGTTGTGTGGGGATTTTTGTGGCCTGGTTTGGTGTTTGTGGGTTCAGCGGTTTTGCTGTCTATAGGCTACTCACTATGACAGCTCTCATCTATATATATAAAGGAACAGTCGTCATGTGAAGACTACCTCAAACAGAGAAACCTTACAACGCAGAAACACAAAACTTGCCAACAGAAATAGGCCTCAAGCAAGGTACGTTTGTAGCAAAGAAACTTTCCCCCCCAACACCTAAAAGGCCCCCAAAACAACGAGTAAAAACCCTACATTTCCCAGTATCCTCCAGGGCTGCCAAAGACTCCCCAGCCTCTACATTCTGACAACATGATTGGCTGCCAATAAGAGCGGATTTGCATAACTGCTGTACTGGCCAGCCAACATGAACATTCCGACCCATAACAAACTGTCAGCCAGAGCCTCCTCCAACACTTTCAAATCAGAAGACCATGATGGAGATCAACACCATTCAAGGGGAGCTCTTCTTCCTTTCCCAAAAGATCTCCAGTGGCTTGGAATTCCACATTAATAAGAGGACCATCCAGCAACAATGGGGTTTGCCAAGGAGGGTGCTCCAGCCCCTCTATATGCTGGCTCCAAGGGATGAAGGTCATCACCAAGTACCTTCTGATGCCCAGCGCTGGAAGAGCTCCCTCAGATGGCCTGTCCATTAGGAAAGCCTCATCGGACATCGACCAATGGGTGCAAAAGACACAGAGCAGGACATCTTGAAAAAGAGAGGAGCAGAAAGTAAGCTAGACATGAAGATCTTGAGAAAGGTGGCTAAAAAGGATACGGAAAGGATTTTTAACAGTCCCCAACAGACACTGGACGCACCTGTGAAGATAGAGATCCCCTGACAGGACAAGCCCTCCCCAAGCTGATCCGTCCTGGCCATGGTACAAGTCAAACCCGAAGGACTGCAGGCAAAGAGCTGAGTCACAAACATAAAACACCCAATTCACTAACAACAATTCCAACCCTTACATACTCAGACTTTCTCGCATCTCCTAAATAGGGCACAGCAACGCGTGCCAGGTACAGCTAGTTTTATATATATAGATTACTGTGCAAGCCTGGAGATGCATGCAGTGTGAGTTTATTCAATCAGGAAAAATAGATATTCTGACATTACTAGCATGCTGTCTTTGTTGATATTTCTACTTTTTGAGGCGGGAACACCATATTCTCCCTTGTTTGGAAAACAGCTGGAATAGTTTGAGCTGCAGATAAAAGCAAAGACTAAATTGCAGCAACGCACAGCAAGACAACAACTCAATGGCTTCTCTACTGTTGTGTGTCCAGTTCTCAGCCAGAATATTGCAACACCAAGGTGAGAAGAACATACTGCAAAATTTATGAAGCAACCTGTTTTCTAACTACTTTGATAACTGCATTTTTTTTTGCAGCCGCAGGCTACAGCTGTTATTTGTTTGACCACAACAAATAACTTTTTTAAATGTAATGTAATGGGGTGTTTGCCAGTTAGTCACTACCCACATGTCTGAGTAATGTAAAGAGGGGGAGGAAGAGTGCTGTGCTTATCGGCCTCCTTCTTTGGTAGGTATTATGTAGTTCGATATTTATTTATTTATTTCATATTCTTCTATTCCGCCCTTCTCCCCGCAAAGGGGACTCAGGGCGGCCTCACATAGGCATCAACAATACTTGCAATGTATACATCATAAAAATACAATTAAAACAGTAAAAACAACTTAAAAACATCATACAAATCAGCCAATAAATGCATTTAACAATAATATTAGAGTGCCAGTAAAACCAAAATAGGATCAGAGGAGGAGGAAGACAGTAAGCAACAAGAACAGAAAGTGCAGAGGATGAGACACATTGAAAACAGGCTTCATTAAAGGGTCAGGTTCCTGGTTAGGATTTCACAGGAAAATCAGAAACAGGGTTAAGGTTCTGTTGGGAGAAATAGTCTTCTCAAAGGTTCTGTGACCAAAAATATTTCTGAACTGATGGTTCAAGGCATCTATGTGGGAAAGGAAGTGCTTTGAATTGATTGCTTGTAATATCAGAATTAACAGCTTGAGTGAATCAAACAGTGTTTTGCAATATTTTGCAATGGTAGAACTGAAGAAATCAACAAATCTTATTGGCAAAATCCCCGGTTTTGGCCCTAGAGTTTGATGAGGTTTCGGAGGTTGGCCTTTTCCTTATATCCGGTAGTTATTTAATATGGTGTTGGAAAGCAGCCAAGATCCAGAGTCATGTCAGTAATTGAAAATCGTTCCCATTCCAAAATGCAAGGGAGATCTTATGGTATTAATCCCGTATTTCCCCATCACACTGATGATTCAGGATAATAATTAAAAAAAATTAACAACCATTCTAACAAAACACCTTCACTCTTTAATTGAGAGTTAATCCAGTTCAAGGTGGCTTTATTCCAAGTTGCTAAATAACTAATTGAATTAGAAGAGAACTCTGATTCATTATGCACACTCGTTGAAAACTCCTGAAGAAGATGGAGCCTTCTTTTCTGGAGGTTTTTAAAGAGAGACTTGGATGGCCTTTGTTGTATGCTGATTGTGTATTTCTGTACGGCAGAATGGGGTTGGACTGGACAAGGTAAAGGTTTTCCCTTGACATTAAGTCTAGCCGTGTCCGACTCTAGCAGTGGTGCTCATCTCCATTTCTAAGACGAAGAGCTGGCGTTGTCCGTAGGCATCTCCAAGGTCATGTGGCCGGCATGACTGCATGGAATGCTGTTACCTTCCTGCAGAAACGGTACATATTGATCTCACATTTGCATGTTTTCGAACTGCTAGGTTGGCAGAAGCTGGGGCTAACAGCGGGAGCTCACTCCACTCCCCAAATTCAAACTGCCGACCTTTCAGTCAGCAAGATCAGCAGCTCAACAATTTAACCTGCCGCACCAACGGGGGCCCCTTGGACTGGATAGCCCTTATGATATGATTAGATTGGCCTTTCTTGGCTGCAGGAACAAGAAAGTACTTGCTAGATGAAAGGGATAACTCTTTCTAAAAGTAGCATTCCAGCTTTGCATAATCCTACGGCAATTCCAGGAAGTAACATTCCAACATTTGAATCATGGCAGCACCCATTGTGAAATCGACCCAGAAGGGCCTTCTTGGAGAATGTGAACAAGTGTAAATTATAATGAGAATAAAATGATGAATGAGGTTTCCCCTTGAAATTAAGTCTCGTCGAGTCTGACTCTGGGGGGTGGTGCTCATCTCCATTTCTAAGCCGAAGAGCCGGCATTTTCCGTAGTCGCCTCCTAGGTCATGTGGCCAGTATGACAGCATGGAGCACCATTACCTTCTTGCTAGAGCGGTACCTATTCATCTACTCACATGTGCATGTTTTCAAACGGCTAGGTTGGCAGAAGCTCCCCAGATGTGGGTGAAACAGCAGGAGATAATACTTCTGGAACATGACCATACAGCCCAGAAAACTCACAACAACCCAGCCTACCGGCTGTTAGGAATTGGGGAGTTGACATCCAAAACACCTGGAGGGTCAAAGTTGGCTCATGCCTGGTATATACTGATGCCATATATTTTTTAGTTTTTTTTCTAATTCTCTGTACAAACCTGGAGATGCCTGCAATGTGGGTTTATTCAACCAGGAAAAATCGATATTCGGACATTACTAGCATGCTGTCCATGCTCAGCCCATGTCTGAGCTAGACTATTGACTTGTGGACAGCAAGTTAAACATGAGCTAACAATGTGATGCAGCAGCAACCCCCCCCAAAACCAATGGGATATTTAACAAAAATTTATGAGGCCATAAAAAATCTCCAGCAAAAGCATGCGGGGAATGCGGAAAGTATTTCATCAGTGTCACAGATGGACGGTGAAGTAACAGTTCCCCTGGTGGCCAGAAGTTGGAATGTAAAATAGCCTCTGCCTGACTTTCTGTCTGTGTTGTGTGTCTATGGCATTGAATATTTGCCATGTATGTGTACATTGTAATCTGCCCTGAATTCCCTGTGGGGTGACAAGGGCAGAATATAAATACTGTAAATAAATAAAATAAATTTTTGGCCTGCATCAATAGGAGTATAGTGTCTAGAGCAGTGCTTCCCAACCAGTGTGCTGCGGCACACTGGTGCTGTGAGCGATCATCAGGTGTGCCGTGGGAAATTGGAACCTCCAATACCCTTTCTTCTCCCTCCTGCCGAACACTTTTTCTTCTCCACTCGGCCTCCCTTCTTCCCAACCTCGCTCTGCTCGCTTTGCCTCGCTTTGCTCGCGCTGCCGCTTCTGCCGCCATTTTGATCCGAGGGGGCAGCTTGAGCGTGTTCAGAAGGGGAGGGGGGATGGAGGGAGACGTGGGGCGAGTCTGCGCAGTAGCGCCCACACGGGTCACGTCAAAGCGAGGCAAAGCGAGCAGAGCGAGGCTGGGAAGAAGGGAGCCCGAGTGTAGAAGAAAAAGTAAGTGTTCGGCAGGAGGGGGAAGAAAGGGCTCCAAGGGGAAGGGGGAGGAAGAGGTCTCTGTTGAAAGCTGGCATGGGAAAACTTGGACCTTCCAGGTGTTTTGGACTCCCACCATTCCTAGCAGCCTCAGGCCCTTTTTCTTTTCCCCCCTCAGCCACTTAAGCAGGAAAGGGCCTCAGGCTGTTAGGAATGGTGGGAGTTGAAGTCCAAAACACCTGGAAGGTCCAAGTTTTCCCATGCCTGTTTTAGGGACCTTAAAGTGGTGAGCCTCCTTCCAACATTGTGATTCTGGATAGAAAACAAACAACAACATAACATTGTTTGAGTCCACAGTGCTCTCTGGGTGTAGGTGAACTACAACTTCCAAACTCAAGGTCAATTCCCAAGCAAACCCTTTCAGTACTTTCTGTTGGTATTGAGACTTCAATATGCCAAGTTTGGTTCAATTCCATTGTTGCAAGAGTTCAGGATTCTCTTTGTGCGTTAACTATAAATCCCAGAAACTGTAACTCCCAAATGTCAAGGTCTATTTTCCCCAAACTCCATCTGTGTTCACATTTGGGCATATTGAGTATTCATGCCAAGTTTGGTCCTGATCCAACATTGTTTGAGTCCACAGTGCTCCCTGGATATAGGTGAACTACAACACCAAAACTCTATGTATTACTGTGTTAGAGTGTCATTTTGTGTCATTTTGGTTGGTGGTGTGCCCCAGGATTTTGTAAATGTAAAAAATGTGCCGCGGCTCAAAAAAGGTTGAAAATCACTGGTCTAGAGATCCAGGGAAGTCATGCTACCTCTCTATCCTGCCTTGGTTAGACCACATCTGGAATATTGTGTCCAAATCTGGGCACCGCAATTGAAGGGAGATGTTGACAAGCTGGAATGTGTCCAGAGGAGGGTGACTTAAATGATCAAGCGTCTGGAGAACAAGCCCTATGAGGAGCGGCTTAAAGAGCTGGGCATGTTTAGCCTGAAGAAGAGAAGGCTGAGAGCAGACATGATAGCCATGTATAAATATGTGAGGGGAAGTCATAAGGATAAACAAGCAAGCTTGTTTTCTGCCGTCCTGGAGACTAGTATGCAGTTGAACAATGGCTTCAAACTACAAGAAAGGAGATTCCCTGAACATTAGGAAGAACTTCCTGACTGTGAGAGCCGTTCTGAGTCACAATCTCTGAATTTAACCAGAGAATCCAGAGTCTTTCAAGGCTTTAAAGGGATCAGTATGTGAGCGGGGTTCTATTTTATCAAGCACTCTAATGCGCAATGAGTCTGGGTGGTGTTTATGATGGAGACAGTGGGTGTACAGCAGTAAATCAATGTTCCCATTAAAGCCCTGTGTAAACTTGAAAGACTCTGGATTCTCCGGTTAAATTCAGAGATTCCGAATGGGTTAAACGAGGTAATCAGCGTTCAATCGTTAATTACCTAATGTTCCACCTGATTTATCTTATAACACTCTCCTGATCCTTCCCTTTCTCACCTTTATGGTCACCTTACCGATGTGGTAAGGTTAAGCCTGAACGCTTCTGTGATTGGTATGTATGCCTTGATTATATATGTTCCTTTGGGTTATATGTTAGACTAGATAAAGATTGCATTATGCTTACATATGACTTTCCCCAGATATTTGGACTACGGAAAACCTATTGATGGCCTTGAGAAAGCCCCGCCCAGGGGCGAAACGGGGGAGTGGCCCCGAGAAGTTTGGCATCGCCAGCCCGTCGGCCAACTTTTGATTCTAACTTTTGGGAGCATATCACAGTCTCCTCGGTCCTTTTATCATCCGTGGTTTGGACTTCACAGCACTAGGGAGTCTATCACTTTAAATTCGGACTGCCTTATTATTTTTGAGGGTTAGCGCGGTTATATTCACTGATTTATTTACTATCCTGTGGATGTTTATCCGTCCTGTATATGCGCCTCCTGTATGTTATCTGTGTATATGGCATGTTCTATGTATTATCTGATATATATGTATATCCTAGTGTTATGCACCAATTAGATATGAAATAGATATTTTTATATCCAAGTCTTTTGACTCTGTGTGCTTATATGTGAGAGCCGTTCAGCAGTGGAACTCTCTGCCCTGGAGTGTGGTGGAGGCTCCTTCTTTGTAAGCTTTTAAACAGAGGCTGGATGGCCATCTGTCGGGGATGCTTTGAATGCAATTTTCCTGCTTCTTGGCAGAAAGGGGTTGGACTGGATGGCCCTCAAGGTCTCTCCCAACCCTAAGATTCTATGATATCCTTTTCCAAAACAGATCACAAAACTTTGGAATATATCCAATTTTAGGGCAGAGATCCCACTATTTCAACCCTGCCAGAAAATAATGCAATTTTTCCCCACATGAGTTGATACAGCAAGAAGCCTATTAGTAATGCCAAATGCATAACACACTTTCAGTCAATCTGTGCCTCTGAAAAGAAATACCGGTAGTGCATGATTGTACAAGCGGACCAAACATTCTGTTGCACCAATTCCTGGTGATGACTGTAACCAACAGATGTTACAGAAGAGTAATGTGATATACCGCGTGCGTCTGCTGGGAGCTTGAACGGAAAAGTGGAGGAAGGGAGATGGCAATGCGCAAACGGCACAAACACCTTGGCTGGAATTTTCCCAGGCGATAGGCCATCAGGTGTGCTGCGACTGATCTACTGATTAGAGGAAATTCACGTTCACACAGTGCAGGCACGGACATAATCATCACCCCCACCTCACCCCTCGAACGAGTTGCACGAATAATACCTGGCAGCCTTGTTGTGACTAATCCCCATGATTGAGACAACCTTCATCCTTTTTTAAAAATACATAAATGGCACAATGAGCTAAAATTAGCAACTTATGGCTTACCATGTCATGTGCTTTGATTCAAAGAGAGCTAACAGTACCTTTAGATGTTTGCTGTGTGAAGCCATTTTATACATTACTCCTACGGAATTAGAAAGCACTCCAAGGGCCATCCAGTCCAACCCCATTCTTCCGTGCAGGTTTTTTATACAAGCCGAGCAAAGAAGCGGTTAAGGCCGGGCTGTGGTGCAGTTTGTTAGTAGCCAAGAAGTCATGAGTTTGAAGCCAGCCCGGGTTGGAGTGACCTCCCGACCATTAATAGTCTAGCTTGCTGTTGACCTATGCAGCCTGAAAGACAGTTGCATCTGTCAAGTAGGAAATTTGGTTACTGCTTTATGCGGAGGGGCTAATTTAACTAATTTATGACACCATAAAGCCTTCCAGCGGCGTGTGTAAGAATGAGGAAGTACTCCATCAAGAACTCGGTGTCACAAGTGGACGGTGAAGCAACAGCTCCCCCTGTGGCCAGAATCGAGCATATCCTCATGAAGCTGGGATATTAAATTGACTCTCTGTCTGTCTATATATGTTGTATGTCTAATGGCATTGAATGTTTGCCATGTGTATGAGCATTGTAATCTGCCCTGAGTCTCCTGCGGGGTGAGAAGGGCAGAATATAAATACTATAAATAAATAAATAAATCTATTGCTACACAATGACTCCCTGTTCTGGCCAACCATCAGTGTCTACTCGGGATGCTTCTTCCAACCTCAGGGTGTATTCTCTGGATTTTTGTGAGTTTTTCGAGCTGTATGGCCATGTTCCAGAAGCATTCTCTCCTGACGTTTCACCCACGTCTATGGCAAGCATCCTCAGAGGTTGTGAGGTTTGTTGGAAACTAGAAAAATTGGGTTTATATAACTGTGGAGTATCTAACAGGTTTTTTTAATACTGGTAGCCAGATTTTGTTAATTTTTCATGGTTTCCTCCTTTCTATTGAAATTGTCCACATGCTTGTGGATTTTAGTGGCTTCTCTGTGTCGCCTGACATGGTGCTTGTCAGAGTGGTCCAGCATTTCTGTGTTCTCAAATAACATGCTGTGTCCAGGTTGGTTCATCAGGTGCTCTGCAATGGCTGACTTCTCAGGATGAATCAGTTTGCAGTGCCTTTCATGTTCCTTGATTCGTGTGTGGGCAATGCTGCTGTGTTTGGTGCTTCCTATGGAGTCTTGTCCACAGCTACATGGTCTACGGGAGACTCTTGCAGAGGTGAGAGCATCCCTCTTGTTCTTTGCTGACTGTAGCATTTGTTGTATTTTCTTAGTGGATAAGATAGTTTGTAGATTGTTTGCAGGTTGTGTTTCTTCCTCAGCTTCACTATGCGGTCAGTGCTTCCCTTTATGTATTTATGTACTTTTCCTCTGGGTGGATCTTTGCCTTTATTCTCGTGGCTTCTTCTTGGTCTTGCATCTCTTCCGATGTCTGTGGTGGAGTCACCATTGGCGCGTAGACCCCAGTTTAGGTGGTTCCGTTCATCTTGGAGGAGGTGAGATTCGCAGATTCTTCTTGCACGGTCTGCCGGAGCTTTAATTGTGCTTCTTTTTTGACTTGGGTGATCATTGGAGTTTTTGTGTAGGTATCTATCAGGGGCGGTCTTCCATGTAGGCGAACTACGCGACTGCGTAGGGCGCCATCTTGGTCACGGCAGCATGGGGTGCCATCATGGGGCGCCACGCGCATGAGCTGTGGCTACGGAGCTCCACTTGAGCTCTGTAGACACAGCGCATACGCATGAAGATCTCCGCGTGCATGCGCTGTTGCTACGGAGCTCAAGTGGACCTCCGAAGGCACTGCGCATGCGCGCAAAACCTTTGCGCATGCCCAGAAGCTGATCCGACCGGCAAGGAGGAGGGGGCGGAGGAGGAGGAAGAAGCAGCAGCACCACATGGCGCCGCCTCCTCCTCCTCCCTGACCGGCCCCCTTCCTTTCCGCCTCCTTGCGGCCTGAGCCGAACGGCAGCTCCTCCTCGAGAGAGAGAAAGAAAGAAAGGGAGAGGAAGGAAAGAAGAGGTAGGGAAAGGTTTGCTTTACATGGGGGGGGGCAAAATAATGTTTTTGGGCGCCAAAATAATGTTCGCTTACCAATTAAAGTGACCTTAGACCGCCCCTGGTATTTATCCATGTGTGTAGGTTTTCTGTAAATTGTGTGCCCCAATTGTTGATTAGGTTCTATTTAAAAACCTCCAGAGGAGGAGACTCCATTGCACCCTGAGGTAGAAAAACCCACTGTCGAACAGCTTTTACTATCAGGAAATTCTTCCCAATGTTTATTTTCCTGCTATTTTAATCCATTCTGCCATCGTGTCCTAGTCTCCTGAGCAGCAGAAAACAAGCCTGCTCCTTTCTTAATATGGCATCTTTTCAGATAAATATACTTCAGAAAAACATCTATTTCTGTTTTATCGACTATTCTAAATACTTTGACTGTGCGGATCATAAAAAATTGTTCTTAGTAGTATAGGGTTACCAAGCCACCTTGCCTGTCTCCTGAGGAATCTGTATAATGAGTAAGTATCAATAGTCAGAACAAACCAGGGAACAACAGACTGGTTCAAGATTGGGAAAGGCGTACGCCAGGGCTGTATACTCTCGCCCAGCCTATTCAACTTGTATGCGGAACACATCATTTATTTATTTATTTATTATTTCAATTTATTAGTCGCCCCCTCTGATAGGCTCGGGGCGACTTACATATGCTTAAGATCATAAAAACACAAATAAAACAACGGACCAATGTCCACACATTAAAATTACATGCGATGTGCGGGGCTTGAAGAATCCAAGGCTAGAGTTCAAATTGCTGGACGAAACATTTAAAACGTAGATATGCAGAGGATACTACATTGATGGCTGTAAGCGAGAAGGAGCTGTGGAGTCTTCTAACTAAGGTGAAAGAAGAAAGTGCAAAAGCTGGATTGCAGTTAAAAACTTGGGGGTGGGGGGACCAAGATTATAGCAACCAGACGGATTGATAACTGGCAAATAGAGAAAGAAAACATGGAGGCAGTGACAGACTTTGTATTTCTAGGTGCAAAGATTACTGCAGACGCAAACTGCAGCCAGGAAATCAGAAGACGTTTCCTTCTTGGGAGGAGAGCAATGACCAATCTTGATAAAATAGTGAAGAGTAGAGACATCACACTGGCAACAAAGATCCACATAGTCAAAACAATAGTATTCCCACTAGTAACCTATGTATGTGAGATTTGGACCATAAGAAAGGCTGAGCGAAGGAAGATAGATGCTTTGGAACTATGGTGCTGGAGGAAAATTCTGAAAGAGCCTTGGACCACAAGAAGACCAAACCAGTCCACACTACAGGAAATAATGGCCTACTGTTCACTGGAGGGAAGGATATTATAGGCAAAAATGAAGTACTTTGGCTGCATCATGAGAAGACAGGAACGCCTAGAGAAGACGATGCTGGGGAAAATGGAAGGAAAAAGGAAGAGGGGCCGACCAAAGGCAAGGTGGATTGATGGTATCCTTGAAGTGACTGGCTTGACCTTGAAGGAGATGCGGGTGGCCACGGCCAACAGGGAACTCTGGTGTGGGCTGGTCCAGGAGGTCACGAAGAGTCAGAAGCGACTGAACGAATAAACAACAACAACACATTCTGCTTCCTAAGTCTCTCCTCGTAAGGCTTGGCTTCTAGAACTTGTACCATTCTGACCAGAGAAGGGTGACCAAAATGCTAAAAGGTCTGGAAGCCTTTTATTCTTTATGCCAGCATAACCTTTTATGTTGAACGGATTCTCCTGTACTCAAATGACTGTTGTGATTATGTAAGTTCGTTCTACATCAGAAATGATCTTGGAATCGACAGGGGCATGTTTTACAAGTTAAAGCTTCAGAGAAAAATAGTGCCTGTAATATTTATATTTTCAGCGTCACTGCACCGTGTACAATAGAAACTAGATTATGGCTGGTTAAGAGCCTTAAAAAGCAATACAGGATCTGCAGGTGAGAGCTTTTATTCTGTAGTGCACACTTTCCAGAATTCAATAGCATGCACACACACACACACAAATATATATATATACCTCCTGTTAGTATTCCAAGGGAAAATATTCTGAATTGAAAGTGAACTAACACGTACTTCACATTGTGCTATCCATGTCAAACGCATTGTTTGGCAGGATCTGCTCGTAAAACCTGAAGGTTTCAACGGTTTGAAACGTAACAGGAGATGCATCACCAGATTTCTATATGGGAACATATAGTATGGATACATGCTTTTGTTGTTGTTGTTTATTCATTCAGTCGTTTTTGACGCTTTGCAACCTCGTGGACCAGCCCACGACAGAGCTCCCTGTCAATGGTCATTACCCCAAGCTCCTTTAAGGTCATGCCAGTCACTTCAAGGATACTGTTCATCCATCTTGCCCTTGGTTAACCCCTCTTCCTTTTTCCTTTCATGCTTAGATATGATTAAAATCATCATAGATATATTACTGCTGTAGCAGGAAAGGAGATAAGTTCACCATAGCGTTGGAAAAAGTTGGAAATGACTTGAAGGCACACAACAACATCTACAACTCTATTCCAGTGGTTCCCAATCTGTGGTCCATGGACCACCATTAGTCCGCAAGAATGAAAATATGGTCTGTCGCCTCACTATTACTACACTGTTGCCTCAAAACCACATGGCAACGAGAGAGACAGGTCTCGTGAAACTTGAGGCAACTGAGATGTTGGGAGGGGAGAGGCTGACTACCCACAAAAGATTACTATTACCACATCAGCTCTAAATTATTAAATATGGTTTTCTGTGGGTGAGAGGATGATAACTACTGGATGGCATATGCTCTGTATCCCTGATCAAGTGGTCCCTGGTCAAAGTGGTCCCTGGCCAAAGTGGTCCCTGATAAAGTGGTCCCTGGTCAAAGTGGTCCCTGATCAAATGGTCCCGGTCAAGTGGTCCCTGGCCACGTGGTCCCTGATCAAAGCTGTCCCTGGTCAAAGCTGTCCCTGGTCAAAGTGGTCCCTGATCAAAGCTGTCCCTGGTCAAAGCTGTCCCTGGTCAAAGTGGTCCCTGATCAAGTGGTCCCTGGTCAAAGTCGTCCCTGTTCAAAGTGGTCCCTGGACAAAGTGGTCCCCGGTCAAGTGGTCCCGGTCAAGTGGCCCCTGGTCAAAGTGGTCCCTGATCAAGTGGTCCCTGTCCAAGTGGTCCCTGATCAAATGGTCCCCTGTCAAGTGGTCCCTGGCCACGTGGTCCCTGATCAAAGCTGTCCCTGGTCAAAGTGGTCCCTGGCCAAGTGGTCCATGGTCAAAGTTGTCCCTGTTCAAAGTGGCCCCTGTTCAAGCGGTCCCTGGACTAAGTGGTCCCGGGTCAAGTGGTCCCTGGTCAAAAAAAGGTTGGGACCCACTACAGTCTATTCAAAGTGTAGAGGGTTTTTGAATTGAGAAGAGTGGGCAACTGTCTGAGGACCCATTCACTTCTATATCAGCATAGAGTCCATATGGAAAAGATATCCTTGAGCTAGAAACTTTAAAAATCACTCCTTCTCTAGATATTTTCTCCCCTCTGTATTTGCACAAAAGGCCAGCATCCACACCTCAACTTTTAACCCAAAGCAATATTCTGCTTCTACGCTTGTAATAATTACTGTCAACTCATATACTGCTTTTGTAAACACATCTATCATAAAAGTCCATCATTCCATCTCCTCCTTCTTTTACGTGTCAGCAGATTAACGTTTCCAGGTACTAAACTGTCCCACCAAATTGTGGATATAACAAGAGCTGGGTCAAACTGTCCTTTGCAAACTGCGTACATGGAAATAGTTTTTGTTTGCTTTCTAAATATCACTAACTTCTGTGCAGCCTGCTCTTCACAGTATCTATAAATTTGCAATTCCTTGGATACTTTTAAAGAAGGTTTTTAAGATCAAGTCAGGGAGGTTTAGCTTTGAATGCACTTTAATTGGTGTTTAATTCTAAGTTAACGTTCGCATATTTTTGGATTTTAATTTGTATTGAAATGCTTTTACTGTAAGTCGCTCTGAGTCTCTTTTGTGGATAGAAAATGCAGGGTATAAACAAACATCATCATTATTATTATTATTGATTTAAACCCAATGAACTGTATATCTCAGCATTCATGCCACTGCATATCTAATGTATTTCTATGAAGAATGAACCTTTTAATCTTGGTCTTAAACAAAGGATTTCCAAGGCATTGGGATATAGGGACACAATGCCTACCGTGCTCAAGGAAGCTCTGAAGGCATTGTTTCCCAGCATCAGAAAACACATGGTTTGGGAAGCTGACAGGCTGAAAGTGAGGTTCCTGGAATGCAGAATACAGTCAAAACTGCTATAGAAGTCCTTAAATATTTGCCTCCTGTCATTCATGTTAGTGGATGGCTAAATGTGGAGCAAGATGTGTCATCTCTCAGCTCTGAACCTGGAGGAAGGAAACCGTGTTTTTATAGTTCAGTAAATATGTTCCATTTTTGTAGCTCAGATAATATGCTTAACTTATATCTCCTCCTCTCTCTCACCATCCCTTCCTTCCTTCCTTCCTCCTTTCCTCCCTCTTTCTCCCTGCCTCACTTTCGTCCTTCCTCCCTCCCCGTCTCTCCTTCCTTCCTTCCTTCCATCCATCCTTCCCTCTCTACTCCTTCCCTCCTTTCCTTCCCCTTCGCTCCCTCCTTCCCTCTCTCCTTCCTTCCCTTCCTCCTTCCCTCATTTCCCTTCCTCCCTTTCATCCTTCCCTCTCTCCTCCCTCAATTCCTCCCTTTCTTTCCTTCCTCCGTCACACCCTCCTTTTTTCTCCCTCCTTCCCTCCCTTTTCCCCAACCCTCTTCCTCCCTTTAGTCCGCTCTTCCTTCCTTCTTTATCCTTCTCTTTCCTTCCTCCTTCCCTCCCTCCCCTTTCTCCCTTCCTCCTTCCCTTTCTCCCTTTCATCTTTCCCTCTCTCTCTCCTCCCTCCATTCCTCCCTTTCTCTTTCCTTCCTCCTTCCCACCCTCCCCTTTTCTCCCTCCCTCCATCCCTCCCCTTTGTCCTTCCTTCTCTCATTCCTTCCTCCTTCCCTACCTTTCCCCCCTCCAACTCCCTTCCTCCCTTTAGTCCGCCCTTCCTCCCTTCTCTCTCCTTCCTTCTCTCTCCTTCTTTTTCCCTCCCTCCCTTCTCTTCATCCCTTTTGTCCTTCCTTCCTTCCCTCTTGCCTTCCTTTTTCTCTCCCTCCTTCTCTCTCCCCTTCCTTCCTCCATTCCTGCCTGCCTGTCCTTCCTTCTCTCTTTCCTCCCTCCCTCCCCTCCATTCCCTTCTACCCTTCCTTTTTTCCTCTTTTCAATGAGAGCCATGCTTAAAGATGTCAAAGGTGTCTTGTTGAAGAGCAGTGAAATTGACTTTCTGCTCTTCTAGAGACCAGGGCACAAGGGACTGAAAAGATTAGGAAGAACTTGTTGAGAGTAAGAGCTGTTGGAGAGCGGTACAGGCTGCTTGGGGGTGTGGTGGAATCTTCTTCTTTGGAGGCTTTTCTGCAGAGGTTATCAAGAGTGGTTTGATGGTGCCTTCTTGCACGGCAGGGGGTTGGACTGGATGGCCCTTGGGGGTCTCTTCCAGCTCTAGGACTCAATATCAGGAGTAGGCAATACGGGGTCTCATGGACACAGTTTTTCTCTCCTGTCCACTGCCTCAACCTGACAAAGGGCAACTCCTTTGGGATCCAAACATTTCCTCTTTCCTTCACTTCCTGCCCCCAAAGGAAAAGAGGAAGGGGAGGAAAGGGCAGGGATAGGACTTGGGGAGAACCCCCTCCCTTATGGCAGGCCCGGATTACCCATAAGGCCAGACTAGGCCATGGCCTAGGGGCGCAAGGCCAGGGGGGTGCAAAAATCACGGGCCAAAAAAAAGAGTTGAAACCAATACAAACGCATTGCCTGAGTCAAGGAAGGAGGGCGCGAGTGAGGAGGAGGAAGGGAAGCCCCGCCCCCGGGGCTGCTGCCGGGCATGCGCGGCAGCGCCCCCAGGGGCTTCCCTTCCTTCCTCCTCCTCCTCGCTCGCGTTCCTTGAGTCAAGGAAGGAAGGGAAGCCCCCGGGGCAGCTGCCGGGCAGTGGAAAGAAGGAATGTGTGTGTGTGTGTGTGTGGGGGGGGGGTGCGGTAGAGGTTGGTTTGGGGGTGTAATTCCAAAGGGTGCCAAAAGGGGTTAATTCGGGCCTGCCTCCTGGCCTGACTACACCACTCTTGCCCGCCTTGCAGTCCCCAAGTTGGAAAGTTTGCCCATGCCTCCTCTATGGGGAACTCCAGGGCAAGAGAGTAGATAATTTCCTCCAGGGAAAAAGTTCCCTACAGGCAGAAAATCCAAAGACTCGGCTGAATGGGTGCATGGTCTCAGACAATAATACATACTGCTTGGTTCCAGTGAAGCCGATAGGCAGGATTAGCTTGATCTCGGCCCAATTGGCCCAGGCCTCTTCTTATCTTGTGGGCCGATATCTCACCAAACCAGTTGTAACCTGATCTCACTGCTATAAAACTACTGCAGACAGCAGAAAGCTTCTAAAAGAAATAAAATAAACACTTTATAGGGACAAGGGGCAATCTGGTCAGAAATATACAAGATATTTCTTTTTAAAATTAGGAGAAATGTTTTATTTTTCTTGGACAGATGCTGGTAAAACAACTGAATACCTCGTAGTTTATTCTATAGGGCATAAACATCACATTTAATGCTGATGGAACTTTTATTTCCAGAGATGAAATCAGGACGATACATAAAGAACAATAATAAAAAATAGGGGAATTCCAGAGAACAATCAGGGCCAGCTAACACTTCCCAACAAAGGATTCCCCCAGGCAGGAAGCAGCCAGGCTTCGAAGCTGCAAGGCCATTCAATGCTAATCAAGGTGGTCAATTGCAACATTCACACTTGCGTTCCACAGACAAGAGTTCTTTCTCCCACCCTGGACATCATTCCACAGATATATAAATCTCATTTGCCTAGTTTCCAACAGACCTCACAACCTGTGAGGATGCCCGGCATAGATGTGGGCGAAACATGAGAGGATTCCCATGGCCATACAGCCTGTAAAACTCACAGCAACACATCAATTGCTTTTTGTTATACATAGTAATTAATACATCTTTATTGTGTTAAGAGGGTGCAAAACCTGTGGTTTTTCATTGTTGAATTCTGGTAGTGACTGGCATTGTCTAATAGTGAAAAGATATGGGCCATCACAGTCATCATGTACATTTGTATATAAAATAATATAATAATATATATAATAACACTGTAACAACAATTGAAAAATCAGTTTCTGGTTTGAAAGTGTTATTCCTGTCTAATTGTGCAGTACTTACTTTGAAAGTGGTTGTTAAGACTCCGGAAACTTTGCTTTTGTGGCTGCCACAAACTATGTTGACTTGGTTGAGACTTGATGAGATAGGTAAAGGTAAAGGCTTCCCCTTGACACTAAGCCTAGTCGAGTCCAACTCCGGGTGCTAATCTTCATTTCTAAGCCAAAGAGCCAGCATTGTCCATAGACCCCTCCTAGGTCATGTGGCTGGCGGTTACCTCCCCGCAGAAGCAGTACCTATTGATCTACTCACATTTGCATGTTTTCAAACTGCTAAGTTGGCAGAAGCTGGAGCTAACAGTGGGAGCTCACCCCGCTCCCCAGATGCAAACTACCAACCTTTCGGTCGTCAAGTTCAGTAGCTCAGCGGTTTAACCTGCTGCACCACTGGGTGGGCCCTTATAGAAATATATATCATATATCAATATTATAATATACATTTGGATGTACAATGATAATGGTGGTAGTACTACTGTTAATATTGCTACTAGTAATAATGATACATGCGATCATAATAACATTAAATTACTCTTGATATGGCATTACTTTAGGCCTATCAACCTTACGATCTTTATTAAAACCGGCCTACAGGCTTTGCTGATTTGCCAGGCATGATCAAGTTGTTGTCCCATAGATGTTTCCACACAAATTCCTCTGCAGCACACACATTTCTCTTCTATCAGTTCTTTCATTCGAGCTTTCACAATGTAGTTGTGTAAGTTTAAGTCTTCCTCCAGCAAGGGCTGTCTATGCTGAGCTAGAACAATGAGAAATGTAGACAAATATCTGGATGGTTATTTATTTATTGTGTCAGAAGCAAGTTGAGGGTACAGTTAAAATGCATTTTAAAAACACAAAGTTTTTTTTTAAAAAAACTTGTCATTATGCTAAATGTCCTTTGACCAGAAGCTGGCCACTTGGAGTGCCTCTGGTGTTGCTGTGAGAAGGTTCTCCATTGTGCATATGGCAGGGCTCAGGCTGCATTGTAGTAAGTGGTCTGTGGTTTGCTCTTCTCCACACTCACATGCAGGGGCGGCCCGACCTAATTTGGGGGGGTACGCGAAGAAATTTTGTCCCCCCCCCACCGCCACGTCACTCACCGCCGCCGTCACGCCCACACCGCCGCCGCCACGCCGCTGCTGCCGGCCCCACCTCCGCGGCGCACCTTTCTGCCGGCCGCGCATGCGCAGAAGCACCTACAGGCGCTATAGCGCCTGTAGATGTTTCTGCGCACGCGCGAATGTACAAGCACGCGCACTCGCTCCCAAGCGCGCCTGCCGCTTTGGAGCCAGCGCGCATGCGTGCAGTGCAGGTTTTGCGCATGCGCGCTGGTTCCAAAGCAGCAGGCGCGCTTGGGAGCAAGTGCGCGTGCTCGTACATTCGCGCGTGCGCAGAAACATCTACAGGCGCTATAGCGCCTGTAGGTGTTTCTGCGCACGCGCAGACGGCGGCGCAGGGCAGTGCGGCGGCAGTGGGGGTGCAGAGTCGGTGCGGCGGCGCCCCTCCCAGCCGGTGGTGCCCCTCCCAGCCGATGGCGCTCTACGCGACCGCGTAGGTCGCGGAATCGCTGGGGCCGCCCCTGTTTGCATTCCCTCTGAAAGGAAGGTAAGCTTTAAAGAACTCATGTTTCTGCCGGCAAGGCATTCCATAGGTATGGTGCCACAATTGTGAAGGCTCTGCGCCTGGAGGCTATCAGATGAAAGGTCTTAAAGTTGGGAACTTCAAGCAAGTTTGGTATTCCGAATGAAGTGATCTGATCTTTGGGGTTGGTAGGGGGGGAGGCAGTCCCTCAGGTACGCCGGCCCTGGACCATATAAGGCCTTAAAGGTAAGAACCAAAACTTTGAAGGCGATACAAGCCAAATTCAAGAAACCATAGTTCAGGCTAGAAACCACATTTCAAGGTTTTTGCTTGGTTTCGTTTTGGTGTCAGGAGCAACTTGAGAAACTGCAAGTCACTTCTGGTGTGAGAGAATTGGCCACCTGCAAGGACGTTGCCCAGGGGACGTTGCCTGGGTGTTTTGACGTTTTCCCACCCCTGTGGGAGGCTTCTCTCATGTCCCCACAATGGGCAGCTGGAGCTGACAAAGGGAACTCATCTGCACTCTCCACAGATTCGAACCTGCGACCTGTCTGTCTTCAGTCCTGCCAGCACAAGGGTTTAACCCATTGTGCCATTGGGGGCTTCGTTCAAGGTTATGTATTGTCGAAGGCTTTCATGGCTGGAATCACTGGGTTCTGTGAGTTTTCTGGGTTGTGTGGCCATGTTCCAGAAGCATTCTCTCCTGATGTTCTTCCCACATCTATAGCAGGCATCCTGGATGGCCATGTGTCGGGAGGGCTTTGATGGTGTCTTCCTGCCAGGCAGAAGTCTCTCTCAATCATATCTCTTTATGGCTGAGAGGCCATCTGTCGGGAGGGCTTGGATAGTGTCCTCCTGACAGGCAGAAGCAGGTGTGACTGAATGGCCCTTGGAATGGTCTCTAGGATTCTTTGGTCTCCCTTCAAGTTCCAGAGCAGGCATGGGCCCTCCCTCTCTCCCTCCAGGTGTTTTGGACTCCAATTCCAACAATTCCTACGGTAGCAGCCTCAGTCCCCTCCCCTTCCTGCCTTTCCCCCCTTAGCCGCCTAGGCCCAAAGCGTGGTCCACCATGTCCAGGACAGACTTCCCAAGGTATAGGGTATGAAAGTGGCTGTTGGATTCTGTTCTAGGCCTGAAGGGTGGCTCCATGGTAACGTTTATGACATGTACAGCTAAACAGAAGGTAGGCTCATTTCCTTTCTGTAGTCAGAAAGGAAAGCTGTTTGGTTATTGCAGCGGTCAGTTATCGGAGTAAAAGCCGCGAATTGATCTCTGGCCAAGTGAGTAGTATTTTCCATTATTTGGGGGGGAGGGGTTTAAAACAATTTTTTTTGAAGGAAGTGAAGACGTGGCTCTTTGAGCAAGCATTTGAAATACAGTGCCGAGGACAAGCCAGGCTTGGCGACTCGCCTTCAGCTGCTGTGGCAATTTAAGGGGTACCGCCCCTCTCCTATACCACTCCCCAGGAAGGCAGGGCTCGGCTTGGCCCCACCCACGGAGGACTCCATTTCCCAGAAAGCTCTGCTGCTATGAGAGAGAGAGGCCACTTTTTGATATAAGAAATAAGGGACATTTACGGGATTTTTCACAAAAATAAGGGGCACTTCATTATTATTATTATTAAACTTTATTTATACCCCACCACCATCTCCCAAAGGGACTCGGGGCACACTTTCTCAGCCTCAGAGGAAGGCAATGGTAAACCTTTCCTGAACAAATCTCACCAAGAAAACCTTGTAAAAGGTCATAGGTCAGAAATGACTTGAAGGAACACAGTAGCAATCTGTTTTGTGCCCTATTCTATGATCAATAGGTCTACATGCTATGAATGTGGACATTGGCTTTACCTTTGTTCCTCCACAACCAAGTGGAGCTCTGCGGACAGCTGTTCTCAAACGATACCAACACACCGAGGACATATGGATCCATTGTTGTGGATGGAGTAGAAAGGTGGAAATGGAAGGAATCTTCAAGGCTCCAAAAGGGTTCAGTCGGCATTTTATGATGGTATGATATCACTCAATCGTCCACCTGGATGGATGTGTGGAAAGAGAAAGGTTCAATTAGTTATGATGGAAAAAAATGCTAAGCCCAGAATTCTGTTGGTGGCTTGTATGTCTGTTACGGAATATAATGCCAGCATAACTACTTGCTCAGGCATTAATCTCAGAGACTAGGAATGTTCCTTTTGGGAACGCAGCCACTAGAGCCGTTGACTTACCGCAGATTGGGTGCAATTCCTCAGCTGCTCTCTGTTGCTGTCTTTCTGGTTGTTGAGCAACCTGCCAAATTGCGGAGGCTGGTCTAGGATATATAACAATGACTGGCTGTCTTTGTCATTGTTGGCCACTGCTTTCAGATTCTGGCTTCTTATTGGCTGAACAGCACCTTACAAAGAAATTGTTTGCAGGGGTCACTGATTTGGATTGGAGGTGGTGTTGTATCCCAGGACATGAAACACATCTATACTTATAACCACCACACTCCAGTCCAAGTTAAATCAGCAAAACAGTTTATTGAAGATTATATAAAAAACAGTTCAGCAAAAATAGTAAAAATGTCAAAGTCCAAAGGTATGAAATAATCCACAAAATTCAAGGTACAAGAGTAGCATCAAAAACCGGGGATACAAAGGAACTAGGATACACAAGGTAGCATAAATCCAATACATGAGATACAGGAAAAATCCTTTAAACTTGGAAGTATTGAATAAGAGCAATGGAAACATGGAACTGGAAATCCCTTAGTAGGCTTGACTTGGCAAGAGATGTATTCTCAATCACCAACGTTGGCCAGACTTGCTGGAAAATCCATTTGGTCTCTCTAATAAAGCCATGAATGCATTCCCTGACTATCTGATAACGCTGTGACCTTTGCAGAGTCTGTAAAGCAGCTCAGAGTTTGTGAAAACCTCCTATCTATCAGCTCATTAACCTCTCCACTCCACTTCATCTTTTGAACTCTCTCCCCTAAAGAAAGACTTCTCTAGGCCCCTCTCTGGAATGTGGCCTTCACTTTCACTAACTGCAGGAGACAAAGAGCATTCAATGTCAGAACTTAAAATCTCATGTTGACTTGTAGGCTCAGCAAGCCCAAAAATCCCATGATCCACTTGCCATGGCATTAGGAGCAGGCACAATCATAGACTGAACTACAACACTTGGAATATGCCCGGCCCATAATTTACCGAATTATGGGGAGTTTGGCATGATTCTGTGGTCCAGTTTGTGTTCCTGGAACCAAAGAAATCCCAGATGTAATTAAGGCCACCCAAAAAGGGCAACCTTGAGCTACATGGCATGAGGCTGGTGGAAGGCTTTGGCTTTACACAGGAGGATCTGAAAAATCATCGGCTGAGTTACAATGTAACCATCAGAGACCCAAAGGAGACTGAAGACTCCTTCCAATTCCGCATCATGTCTGGAGCCCACTACTCCCCCATATACTGTACACCTACAAAATACAGATTGGGGGAGATCCAGAAGCTCCAGTTCTGACCAATTCTGACCATTTTAGAAGGAGGGCAGGCCATCATTTCCAAAGACCTCTTGTTCATCAAGAGTATTAACAATGCCAATTACCTGTATGAAGTGATAGATGATCCAACCAATGGGAAGCTGGTGTGGAGAACGTCGGAGAATTCGCCATCCAGCAAGGAAGTGATAACAAAATTCACCAATAAAGATATCCTCCAGGGCCGTCTTGTGTGCCAGCATGATGATTCAGAAACTCTGGAGGATGATATCCCATTTGTGGCCATCAAGCAGGTAGAGGGAAGCTCTGACTTCCGGGTCTCCATTCAAGCTGTCCCTGGTCAAAGTTGTGTCTGGTCAAGTGGTCCCTGGTCAAAGTGGTCCTGTTCAAGTGGTCCCTGATAAAAGTGGTCCCTGGTCAAAATGGTCTCTCATCAGGTGGTTCCTGGTCAAAGTGGTTCCTGGTCAAGTGGACTCTCCTTGAGCTGCTGTGGCAATTCAAGGGGTGCCGCCCCTCTCCCCTCCCTGGGAAGGCAGGGCTCGGCTTGGCCTCACCCACGGAGGACTCCATTTCCCAGAAAGCTCTACTGCTGCGAGAGAGAGAGGGAGGGAGAGAAGGTTGCCACTTTTTGATATAAGAAATAAGGGACATTTACTGGATTTTTCACAAAAATAAGAGACACTTCATCATCACGAAGTTCCAGAGCAGGCATGGGCCTGCCCTCCCTCCAGGTGTTTTGGACTCCAATTCCCACAATTTCTAGCAGCCTCAGCCCCCCTTCCTTCCTTTCCCCCCTCAGACACCTAGGCCCAAAGCCCCTCCTCGCTCTCTCCCAGGAAGGAGAGGCCCCTGCCTTCCTTCCCCATCTGGAGGAAGGGAGGGTCCCCTTCTTCCCATTCAATCACTTCAACCCAGGCCCTTGGGGGGGGGGGCTTTTTCTCCTCTCCAAAGCCCCCTCCCACAAACCCACCCAAAAAGAGCCCCGCACCTGTGCGCGCAGCTCCTCCCTCCAACGCTGCTGCAGGTGCTTTTCCCTCACAGCCTTCCCGGCAGGCACTGCGGCACCAGCACCTGCTCGGCTCCGCCCCAAAACAACCTCCTTAAAGGGGAGGTCGGCTCCGTTTCTGTCGGCGGGTAACTTACCCACAACTATTTTTATTTTCCTTTTTTTGTAACTACCGTGTTTCCCCGAAAGTAAGACAGCGTCTTACTTTCTTTCCCCCCCGAAAAGTCCCCCTACATCTTACTTTCGGGGTACGTCTTATATAAACTAAGACATACCCCGTCGCCATGCCCACGCCGCCGCCGTCACGCCGCCGCAACCGGCCCCATCGGCCGCGGCACACCTCCGCGGCGCAGCTTTCTTGGACGAAGGAAGGGAGGGGGAAAAGAGCAAGAGGCGTGGCGAAGCGGCGGTGCGTCAGAGTGACGCTCTGACGCGGCGCCGCTTCACCACGCCCCTTGCTCTCTTCCCCCTCCCTTCCTTGGACGAAAGAAGGGAGGGGGAAGAGAGCAAGGGAAGAGATACACACAAAAATGAAGGAAGGAATGCGACAGCTCCTCCTGGTGACTGGAATGTTTAATTGCCTCTATGTCTGTCTAAAAATATGTTGTGTGTCAAATGGCATTGAATGTTTGCCTATATGTATGTATTGTGATCTGCCCTGAGTCCCTTGTGGGGTGAGAATGGCGGAATAGAAATGATGTAAAGAAAATAAATAAATAAGTAGAAGGACCCCAAGACCCCCCACCTTTCCTGACTTCACCTCAAGCCCCTTCTCACACTGCCATACAATCCATATTATCAAAGCAGACAACCCACATTATTTTCTTTGAACTGGACTATATGAGGAGTTTACACTACCATATAATCGAGTTCAAAGCAGATATTCGGGATTTTATATGGCCATGTAGAAGGGGCTTCAGCCTCAGGACGGTCGTTTCCACAGTTGCAGCCATCGATGGCTTGTAAATATTCTCTGTTTTGAACTAGATGATCATAGGAGAGGTGAGGAGCTGTCCTTCGTGCTAAGAGACTACGGTTTTTGTAGCTGGACGGATGCTGATGCTTCTCAGGAAGGTGAAAGACCTCTTCACATTGATCAGCCAGAAAAATGATCTTTTCCCACTGCCTATGTATTCCTTTGCTTCTGCCAAGCCTATTTTGAAGGGTGTATCTACATTGCAAAATTAATGCAGTTTGACAGCCCTATAGCTGTCATGGCTGGATGCTATGGAATCAGAGGAGTTTTAGTTTTACAAAGTCTTTCTCCCAACCTGGACATTATTCACAAATCGTTCGATCGATCAATAGATAGATACAGTAGATCCACTTGCCTCATTTACAACAGGCCTCTGAACAAACCTCAGGGGATGCTTGGCACAGATGCAGGAGAAACAAATAAATAAACGCCAGGAGAGAGTGCTACTGGAACATGGCCATCATACAGCCTTTTTATGGAGGATATTTCACAAAACTGTATAGTTCTTTGTTTTTCTTCATATAACGTATAACCCTTGCTAACTCTGTTCTTCTTTACAGCAATGCCTGGAGGGAAGCTGTGGCTTTGGTGGAGGAATAGGGGGGCAAGATCCTCCCCCGCCTCCCCCGCCCCCGCCTCCTTGATTGTTTCTGGGCCTCCGGATCCTAAACAGCCATCAATTGCTAAGAAGGTATGGAGGAGGATTAAAAAGGCAATGCCTTCATGCATTTTATGTGGCTGCAAGAAGAAGAAAGAGGAGGAGGAATGGAAGGAGAAGGAAGAAGAAGAGAAGGAGGAAGAGAAAGAAGAAGATATGGAAGAAAAGAGAGAGAAGGAGGAGGAGGAAGAAGGAGGAGGAGAAGAAAAGGAGGAGGAGAAAGTGGTGGAAAAAGAGAGGAAAGTAGACATGGAAGAAGAGGAGAAGGGAGAGAAGGAGGAGGAGGAAGAGGGAGAAAAGGAGGAGGAGGTGGAGAAGGAAGACGAAGGAAAGTATGACGAGCTACGGAGGTGTTATGAGCGGTACAAGAAAGAATTGTGCAGGTTATTGCAAGAGGAAGAGGAGAAGGGAGAGGAGGAGGAGGTGGATGTGGAGTGTGACAAGCTAGGTAGGTGGTATGAGCGGCACAAGGAAGAATTGTGGAAGTTATGGCCAAACAAAGACACGGAGGAGGAGGAAGAGGGAGAAAAGGAGAAGGAGGTGAAGGAGGAAGATGAAGATGAAGACGAAGATGAAGACGAAGATGAAGACGAAGATGAAGACGAAGATGAAGAAGAGTATGACGAGCTACGTAGATGGTATGAGTGGTACAAGAAAGAAGTGTGGAAGTTCTGGCAAGAGGAAGATGAGGAGGGAGAGGAGGAGGAGGAAGACGAAGATGAAGATGAAGACGAAGTTGAAGATGAAGACGAAGATGAAGTTGAAGACGAAGACGAAGAAGAGTATGATGGGCTACGTAGGTGGTATGAGCGGTACAATGGCCCAGACAAGGAAAAATTGTGGAAGTTCTGGCACGAGGAAGAGGAGGCGTCGAAAGCGAGGATAATCCAAGTGCTTCCCGTAACCAGTAAATATGAAATTAAACAAAATCAATCTTTTGGTACAACTATGACTACATATTATATTGGAGATAGGTATTGTGACTCCCTTCCTAAGATTGAAAATTAATTTAAAAATTAAAAAAGAAATGGAGGAGGGGGAAGATGAACAGGGCCATGACGGACTCTTCCCCTGTGGCTTCCACCATCCCTTTACCTCCGCCTTGATGTCAGTAGTGGGACCTTGTACTGCGCGTCCGGGATCACTCTATGTCTCCCTCCTGCCTCTTCTGCCCCGGTGAGAGCCATGTGAGAGCCATCCAAACACTGCCAGGAAGGAAGGAAGGAAGGATGGACGGAAGGAAGGAAGTCCAGGTGCAGAGGAAATGCCCCCAGATTCCTTTTCACGGAGCGGGGTCCCCTGTCTCGAGTCTTGCACACTCTTGCAGGTGGCACAGAAGGGCTCAGTTGCAGAAAGAGGCCAAGAGGGTGTCCGGACGGGGTTGGCGGGCGCGGAGATGTGCTTTTGCAGGAGAAAGACCCTCCAAGGCCCTCAGCTTCTGCTTCTTGTAAGTTAACGGGAATCCAGACTTATGGGAGGTCGTGAAGGAGGGCCATGTCCACAACTAGAACGTGGAATCGCAATCAGAAACGTTTCTTAATGCAGAACCGTAAACTGGCTAGGATTTCTGGGAGTTGAAGTCCAAAACACCTGGAGGGCCGGTAATTGCCCACCCCTGTTCTAGGCACACTTTTGTCAGGAGTGGAATCTTCCTCCTGAAGTACTTTCTTTACCACCTTTATTTTGGTGGGGTGACAGGCCTTTTATTTGCCAACTTTGGGCATGAGGATTTATAATGCCCTTCCTGGTGACAGAAAAAACAGACAGTTTTCTGAGTGGCTTGACCAGAGCTGGTGTCCCCCTTTTTAGGGCCCTTACTAGTCCTGTCAGGTATCCCCTTTGGGACCCACTCTCTTGGTCTCTTGACCATTAGGGAGCTCACTTCTAGATCTCCCTCTAGCTGGTCCAACACCCCAGCGACCTCAGACACTGTTTTCATCTGTTTATCCATGACTAGCTGTACCCGGCACGCGTTGCTGTGCCCTATTTAGGAGGTGCGAGAAAGTCTGAGTATGTAAGGGTTGGAAATGATGTTACTTACGGTCTTTGTGGGGGTCATGGCTGTGTCGTTGTGGGTTGTTCTGGTGGGTGGGATGTTGAAGTCCTGTGGAGTTGTCGGTGTGTGGTGTTGCTGGCGTTGTGCAGAGCTTGTGGATATACAATGTTTTTTGTCTTTCCGTCTGCTGTATTGATGTAGAGCAGGGGTGCTCACACTTTTTCAGCATGGGAGCTACTGATTAAAAAACCAAGTACCAAAGATCACCTACCCAGAAATGTAAAACGTATAACTATTTTCTTATTTATTTATTTATATTATTCATTTTTATGTACCGCTCCTTCCAGCAGGCTCGGGGCAGTTTACATAAAATGAAGTTATAAAACATCAACATTTCAATTTAATAACAACAATATAAAACATAAAAATGCATCCAACCACCCCATTTCTCCCACACTGCCATATTACCACACATATTATCAGCCAGAAAGTAAGAAGAGAGGCTGTTGAACTGCAAGGCCATTTAATACGCAGCAAGGTAAACAACGGGACATGCATAAATACATCCAACCACCCCATTTCTCCCACACTGTCATATTACCACACATATTATCAGCCAGAAAGTAAGAAGGGAAGCCTTTGCACTGCAAGGCCATTTAATACTCAGCAAGTTAAACAAAGGGACATGCATAAATACATCCAACCACCCCATTTCTCCCACACTGTCATATTACCACACATATTATCAGCCAGAAAGTAAGAAGAGAGGCTTTTGAACTGCAAGGCCATTTAATACGCAGCAAGGTAAACAACGGGACATGCATAAATACATCCAACCACCCCATTTCTCCCACACTGCCATATTACCACACATATTATCAGCCAGAAAGTAAGAAGAGAGGCTTTTGAACTGCAAGGCCATTTAATACGCAGCAAGGTAAACAACGGGACATGCATAAATACATCCAACCACCCCATTTCTCCCACACTGTCATATTACCACACATATTATCAGCCAGAAAGTAAGAAGAGAGGCTGTTGAACTGCACGGCCATTTAATACTCAGCAAGGTAAACAAAGGGGCATGCAAAAATACATCCAACCACCCCATTTCTCCCACATTTCCATATTCCCCAACATATATTTCTCAAGGAACAAAGCAAAGAGACATTCCACAGAACAATCAAGCACCCACCCCAAAGTAAAAAAGACCGACCTTTGAGATGCGGTAAGGAAATTACCCCAAAGTGTCCTTCTCCTCCTCCGTCGTTGCTCCTATTTCCACTCCGCCAGCATGCGTGCCGCCTCCAGGAGCTCACGAGAAGTCCGAGAGGCAGAATGGGCGCTTCTGCGCATGCGCGTGGGGCCAGCCATGCATTGGGTCATCCAGGCCCGCCCCCTTTGGTCTCCTATGACTCTGAGTGGCTGGAGAAGGACGGAGGGAGGAGGAGGAATCCAAAAGAGGGGGCCCATTCTGCCTCTTGGACTCTGGAGCTTTTGGAGGCGGCGCGCGAGCAGGGAGTGGGGAGGAGCAATGACGGAGGACTTCTGTGCAGCGTGCAGGGGCGCGTGAAGAGGACCAACTGCAAAAAAACCTGGTCAGGGGTCTGAAAATCACCAGGATGAGGCCTGAAGATCACCCTGGTGATCCCGATCACCATACTGAGCACCCCTGATGTAGAGGTTCTGTGGTTTCCCAACTTTGTGGGTTTTGGAAGTTTGTGTTATTCCGGCGGTATGTGTTGGTCAGTGGTGCCTGTGTCCCTGGTGCCCTATTTGTGTTAGTGTTATGTCCTCCTGGTAGTTTTTATGTCCTCCTGTGTTAGTTGGTTGTACTGTGGAGGTTTCTGTTTAGCAGTGGTATGTATGTGTTGTGTGTGTTGTGTGTGAGTTGTGTTGTGGGTCTGTAGAGGTAGGCATCGGGAGTTGTATGGCTGTCATGTTGTGGGTGTGGTGTTTGTAAAGTCGAGGATTGGTGGTGTGTGGTTGGGATGGTGATTGGAGAAGAGTTTGTGGTGTTGAGTGTTTAGTTTGTTGTTGTGAGTGTGCAGTGGTAGTGTGGTGTGGATGTACGGTGTGGATGTGGGGTGTGCTAGTTGGTTGTACTGTGCAGGTTTCTGTTTAGCAGTGGTATGTATGTGTTGTGTGTGAGTTGTGTAGTAGGTCTGTAGAGGTAGGCATCGCGAGTTGTGTGGCTGTCATGTTGTGGGTGTGGTGTTTGTAAAGTGGCATAAACCTCACTCAACTCTGCGCAAATTGGGGGCCTGAGATGTGCCATCTTTCTCTCCTCAGGCACCCCAAAGTCCAAACAAGCTCTTTCGAAACTTGCTAGAAAGGTTTTTACATCATCACCTTTCAAATAATGGGGGGAAAGCTTTATACGAGAGGATAGTGACCCGTTTTGGTCATGTTCTGAACTGGATGCGTTTTCCCTGCCTCTCATTCGTAATTCTAGCATCCGTTCCTCATGCTGCATCCTCTCTCTCTCAGCTTCACGACCTAATCTTTCTCTCTCCACCTCTTTCTCCCATTGTTCTGCCTTAAATAACCTCTCTTTTTCCCTCTCAGCTTCAAATAACGTTCTCTCTTTTCCCCTCTCAGCCTCTTTTCCCCGTTGTTCTGCCTCAAATAACCTTCTATCTCTTTCAGCCTCCGTTTTTTTACACTCCAACTCCAGCTGCCTCCTTTGGATAACTGGTTTAATTCTTCTTGTGTTTTTAGTTTATAATTGGCATTCTCTAATGTCAAAATTTCTTTGTATGTAAACCATTTTTTCCACCCTTGTTGTCTCCTCTGTTCAGCCTCTGTGGGTGAAACCCACAGAGGTGTTTTGGAGTGAAAATACTTTGAATATTTTTGCCATGTTTTTTATAAGGGATGACCTAATAAAGTGATAGCCGAATTTTTTTTCCACACTGGTTTTGCGATACCAGAGGTAGGCATGCCAACCTCTTCTTAGGTCGAATCCCTCTAGAGTCAGTAATTTTTAGTTTTTGAGGGAGATCCACTCTTTGACGCACATTAGGGCACATGCTTCATAGTAACATTGGAGGTCAGGAAGTCCAAATCCTCCTCTTCGTTTATTGTCAATCATTGTTTTGTGGCTAATACGAGGTCTTTTCCCTTTCCACAGGAATTTATTTATTTCTTTATTCCAGCCTTTAAATATATTCTGGTTTCTAATAATTGGAATATTCTGGAAGAGAAACAGAAGTTTAGGCAGAACATTCATTTTTATGGTGGCAACTCTTCCTGATAGAGACAGATTTTAAAATCCCCATTGTTTCAATTCTTTTTTTAATGGATTTCCAGACCTCTTCATAATTGTTTTGTAATAACTGTAAGTTTTTGGCCGTGATCCATATTCCTAAATATTTGATTTTACTTTTGATCTGAAAGATTGTTTTATTTTGTAATAAATCCTGTCTTGCCCTTGTCATATTTTTGGTAAGCAATACTGTTTTTTTCCCATTTATCCTTAAATCCGCAACACTTCCATATTCTTCTATTGTTTCCATCCAGCTCTCTAAATTCGAGATCGGATCTTCCACTATGCAGATTATATCATCTGCATATGCTTTTGTTTTATATTCATGTTTGCCGATTTTCATTCCCTTAAGTTTTTTATTTTCTCTTATACTTTTCAGCAACACCTCCAGTGACATAATGTATAGAAGGGGCGAGAGAGGGCAACCCTGACGTGTTCCCTTTGATATGATAAATTCTGCTGTCAAATCTCCATTAATTTGTATTTTTGCTTTTTGATCCTTGTAAATTGCTTGTATAGCATTCAAAAATTGATAACCTATGTCCATTTCCTTGAATAATTTTTTTAAAAAATCCCAATTGAGGTTATCAAATGCTTTCTCTGCATCCAACGAGAGGAAAGCCATTTCTTTTTGAATATTAGTTTCGTAATATTCCACCGTATTTATTGTCATTCGGAGATTATCTTTTGTGCTTCTGTTTGGTAAAAACCCTGATTGTTCTTTCCCTATCCAATTAGTGAGGAAATGTTTAAGTCTTGTTGCTAAAATTTTTGTAAAGATTTTGTAATCCACATTAAGGAGTGATATCGGTCTGAATTCTCCTACTGAAGCTATTGGCTGGTTTCCTTTTTTTATTAGAGTTATTATTGCTTCTGACCAGGATCTAGGTATGCTGTCTCCTTCCAGTATTTTATTCATTGTCTTTTTCAAATATGGCACTAGCTTTACAGTTGTTTATTCTGGTTGTCGTTCTGCAAAAGTTTCTGATTTTAATTCTTGTGGACATGGCCCTCCTCCGCGATCTTTCGCTCACTGGTCTGGATTCCTGTCAACCTCGAAGGAGAAGAAGGACAAGTTGCTGGGCCTTGGAGGGTCGTCCTTCTGTGAAAGGACGCCTTCGAGCTCGCCTTTAACCTGGTTTAGCCCAGTTTGGACGAGGCTTTCCTTCTCCCCGCGGGGGAAAGAAAGCCGCATCCAAACCGGATATTTAACCTGGCTTGGACAGGGCTTTCCTTCCCCCCCATGGGGGGGAAAGAAAGCCCCATCCAAACCAGGTTAAATATCCGGTTTGGACGCGGCTTTCTGTCCCCCCATCTGGGGGGGAGGAAAGCCCTGTCAAGCCAGGTTAAATATCCGGTTTGGATGCGGCTTTCTTTCCCCGCGGGGAGAAGGAAAGCCTCGTCAAACTGGGCTAAACTCAGGTTAAGGCGAGCTCAAGGCCTTCGAGCTCGCCTTTAACCTGGTTTAGCCCAGTTTGGACGAGGCTTTCCTTCTCCCCGCGGGGGAAAGAAAGCCGCATCCAAACCGGATATTTAACCGGCTTTCTTTCCCCCGCCTTCGAGCTCGCCTTTAACCTGGTTTAGCCCAGTTTGGACGAGGCTTTCCTTCTCCCCGCGGGGGAAATAAAGCAGCATCCAAACCGGATGTTTAACCTGGCGTGGACAGGGCTTTCCTCCCCCCCCCCCATGGGGGGACAGAAAGCCGCGTCCAAACCGGATATTTAACCTGGTTTGGACGGGGCTTTCTTTCCCCCCGTGGGGGGTGGGGGAGAAAGCTGCATCCAAACCGGGTGTTTACAGTTTCCTATTTTAATCCTTGTGGAAGTGGTCCTCCTCTGCGTTCTCTATCCCTTGTTCCCCCGCTGGTCTGGATTTCTGTCGACCTCGAAGGAGATGGGTAGGTCGCTGGCTTTTTGAGGGTCTTCCTTCTTTGAAAGGAAACCTCCAAGTTTGGACGAAGTTTACAGAAAACATTTACAAAAAACATTTTAAACTCTGTCATACATTTTTGCACTGACAATTCCCCCTCTGAGTTTGAAATCTTTCTGTCTACACACAAAAACTTAACACTATACATTCTAAATCTCTTATTCTACATGTAATACTCTCATTTGTTCTCTAACACATTCAGCTTCGAAGTTGGTAATGCTTTTGTTAATATGTCAGCCACATTCGCTTCAGATGGACAATATTCTAACATTATTACCTTCTCTTCAACCTATTGTTTCACAACATGGTATTTCACTCCTATATATTTAGTTCTGTTTTTTAGGTTTTCAACCTCTGTCATGGCGATGCATGCTTGTGAGTCCTCTTTTACTCTGATAGGAGTTTCACACTGTTCTCCTAAATCACACATACATTGTTGTAACCACTGTAGTTCACTGATTGCTTCCGATAATGCTGAGTATTCCAGTGCTACACAATTTTGTTTCCGTGATCGCCATACTATCATATTTCCAGCAAACTTCACAACTACCCCTGTCACAGACTTACATTCTTGTTCTGTGGCAAATGAACTGTCTGCAAAGCAGTCAATGTTTTCTTCACTCCCTTCGAATATTAAACAGTGATCAATGGTACCCTTTAGATATCTCAACACTCTTTTTAAAGTGATCCAATATATATCCCTGGGTTTTGCTACCCTCCTACTAAAATAACTCACAGCATGACTGATGTTAGGTCTTGTATGATTCGAAATGTACATTAAACTTCCAATTACAGAATGGTACTAGTCAGGTCTTTCAAAAACTTTGTCAGAGTCCTGGTTCACATAATCAACAATCATTGGAGTAGACACAGTCTTTGCATCAGTGAGTCCACAAGTCTCAATCAATTGTTCAACCATCTTTCTTTGACTCAAACATATTTTTCCATTTTCAGATTTGTGTACTTCCAAACCAACATAGTTTTGCAGAGTGCCTAAATCTTTTACTTTGAATTTCTTTTCAAATTCTTTCTGTACAGTAGTAATTCTGTTTATGTCTTT